>CAKJTW010000272.1:55000-154895 GCA_917880005.1 Nanger dama | reverse complement strand
TAGGGTTACAGTTAGGGTTAGGGTTGGATTAGGGTTATGGTTTGGGTTTAGTGTTTGGGGTTAGGGTAGGAGTTGGGGTTAGTTCTAGGGCTACAGATAGGGCCAGGTCTGGGGCTAGGTCTTGCTCTAGGGTTAGGGGTTAGGGTTATGGTTAGGGTTAGGGTTGGGGTTAGGTTTACGGTTAGGTGTTATGGTCATTGTTAGTGTTAGGTATAGTTTTGGGTTAGGGTTAGGGTTTGGGGTTGGGGTTAGTGTTAGATGAGTTAGGGGTTAGGGTTAGGGTTAGGGTTACTGTTAGGATTAGTGTTAGAAGGGTTAAGGTTTAGTGTTAGCATTAGAATAGGGTTAGGGTTTGGTTTAGGGTATTGGGGTTAGGGTTAGGTTAGGGTTAGGGTTAACAAAAGGGTTAGTGTTTGTGTTAGGGTTACTGTTGGGGTTGAGGTTATGGTTAAGGTTAGAGTTAGGCTTAGGGTTAGGGTTAGGGTTAGGAGTAGGGTATAGGATTAGGGTTAGCGTTGGGGGTTAGGTTTGGTTCAGGGTTAGAAGGGTTTAGGTTTAGGGTTAGGGTTAGAATAGGGTTAGTGTTATGGTTGGGGTTTAGGGATAGGGATAGGGTTAGTGTTAGGGTAGGGTTAGGGTTAGGGTTGTGGTTGGGTTAGGGTTAGGTTTAGCCTTACTGTTAGGTTTAAGGTTAGAAGAGGTTTAGGTTTGGGGTTATGGTTAGAATAGGGTTAGGGATAGGATTAGCATTTGGGGTTAGGGGTTAGGTTTGGGTTAGGGCTAGGGTTAGGGTTTAAGGTTTATGGTTATGGTTAGCGTTAGCATTTATAGTTAGGGTTTGGGTCAGGGTTGGGTTTGGGGGTAGGTTTAGGGGTAGGGTTAGGGTTAGGGTTAGGGTTGGGTTAGGGTTAGGGTTAGGGCAGGGTTCTGGGTTTAGGGATAGGGTTAGGGTTAGTGTTAGGGCTAGGAGGCAGTGGGGTTAGGCTTGGGGTTAGGGTTGGGTTAGGGTTAGGGTTAAGGTTTAGGGTTTCGGGTTAGGGTTAGGGTTAGGATTTGGGGTTAGGGTTTGGGTCAGGTTTAGGGTTAGGGGTTAGGGTTAGGGGTTAGGGTTAGGGTTAGGGTTGAGTTAGGGTCAGGGTTAGTGTTGGGGTTAGTGTTTAGGGTTAGAGTTAGGGTTAGGGTTAGGGTTGGGTTAGGGTCAGGGGTTAGGGTTAGGGTTAGTGTTTAGGGTTAGGGTTACGTTTAGGGTTAGTGTTTAGGTTTTAGGGATAGGGTTAAGGTTAGGGTTAGCATTTGGGTTAGGTTTTGGGTTAGGGTTAGGGTTTAGGGTTTAGGGATAGGGTTACAGTTTGGGTTAGGGTTGGGTTAGGGTTAGGGTTTAGTGTTTCGGGTTAGGGTAAGAGTTATGATTATGGTTAGGGTTAGGGTTCCGGTTGGGGTTACGGTTAGGTGTTAGGGTCATTGTTAATGTTAGGGATAATTTGGGTTAGGCTTAGGGTTAGGGTTAGCGTTAGCGTTAGGGTTACTGGTTGGGTGTTAGGGTCATTGTTGAGTGTTAGGTATAGGTTTGGGTTAGGGTTAGGGTTAAATGAGTTAAGGTTAGGGTTAGGGTTTGGGTTCAGGGTTTAGGGATAGGGATGGGGTTAGTGTTAGTGCTAGGGAGAGGGTAGGGTTTGGGGTTAGGGTTAGGGTTGGGTTAGGTTTAGTTTTAAGGTTTAAGGTTAAAGGTTGGGGTTAGTGTTAGGGTTTATGGTTAGGGTTAGGGGTAGGGGTATGTGTTGGGGTTTTGGTTAGTGTTAGGGTTAGGGTTGGGTTAGGGTTAGTGTTGGGTTCAGGATTTGGGAATAAGGTTATGGTTAGGGTTAGGTTTAGGGGTTAGGGAGAGGGTTGGGGCTACGGCTGGTGCTGGGGTTGGGGCTGGGGCTGGTGCTGGGCTTAGTGTAGGGGTTAGGGTTCGGGGTTGAGTGTTATAGTTGGGTTTTGATTAGGGTAGGGTTGGGGTTGGGGTTGGGGTTGGAGTTGGGTTTGGGGTTACGGTTGGGGCTGGGTCTGGAGATGGGGCTGGGGCTAGGGTTAGGGAGTTGGGGTTGGGGTTTGGGGTTAGGGTTAGGGTTAGGGTTTAGGGTTAGGGTTATTGTTAGGGTTTAGGGTTTAGGGACAGGGTTACAGTTAGGGTTAGGGTTGGGTTAGGGTTAGGGTTGGGGTTTAGTGTTTAGGGGTTGGGGTTAGGGTTTGGGTTTGGGTTAGGGTTAGGATTTAGGGTTAGGGTTAGGGTTGGGGTTTAGGGTTAGGGTTGGGGTTAGGGTTAGGGGTTAGTGTTAGGGTTGGGGTTAGGGTTAGCGTTAGTGTTAGGGTTAGGTTTAGGCATAGTGTTAGTGTTGGGGTTAGGGTTAGTGTTAGTGTTGGATTACGGTTAGGGGTAGTGGTAGGGGTAAGGGTAGGTGTATGGGTTGGGGTTAAGTTTGGGGTTAGGTTTAGGGTTGGTTATGGTTGGGGTTAGGTTTAGGGTTAGGGTTTAGTGTTTAGGGTTAGCGTTAGGGTTAGGGTTAAGGTTAGGTTTAGGGTTGGGTTTGGGTTTAGGGTTGGGGTTAGATTTGGGGTTAGGGTAGGTTTTGGTTTTAGTGTTGGGGTTGGGGTTAGGGATAGGATTAGGGTTAGCATTACTGTTAGGGTTAAGGGTAGAAGAGGTTTAGGTTTAGGGTTACGGTTAGAATAGGGTTAGTGTTACAGTTAGGGATAGAGTTGGGTTCGGGTTGGGGTTAGGTTTAAGGTTTAGGATTAGGGTTAGTGTTAGGGTTTATGGTTAGGGTTTGGGTCAGGGGTGAGGTTTGGGGGTTAGGGTTAAGGTTAGGGTTAGGGATAGGGTTATGTGTTGGGGTTTGGGTTAGTGTTAGGGTTAGGGTTGGGTTCAGGGTTTAGGAATAGGGTTAGGGTTATGTTTAGGGCTAGAGAGGGTTATGGGTTTAGCAAGTGCTAGGGCCAGGGCTGGAGCTAGGGTTAGTGTGGGGTTAGGGTTCATGGTTGGGGTTATAGTTTGGTTTAGGTTTAAGGTAGTGTTAGGGTTAGGGTTGGGGTTGGAGTTAGGGTTGGGGTTACGGTTGTTGTTACTCTTAAGTTTAGGGTTAGAAGAGGTTTAGGGTTAGGATTAGGAATACGGTTGGGGTTAGGGTAGGGTTAGGGTTGGGGTTGGGTGTTGGGGTTAGGTTTGGGGTTTAGGGTCAGGGGTTAGGGTTAATTTAAGGTTTAATGTAGGGTTAGGTTTGGGGTTGGGGTTGGGGTTAGGGTTACAGTTAGGTTTAGGGTTAGGATTAGGCTTAGGGTTAGGGTTAGGGGTAGGGTTATGTGTTGTGGTTAAGTTTAGGGTTAGGGTTGGGTTGGGGTTAAGCTTACGGTTAGAGTAACCCTTAGGGTTAAGGATAGAAGTGGTTTAGGTGTGGGGTTAGGGGTTAGAATAGGGTTAGGGTTATGTTTAGGTTATTAATGTTACGGTTAGGTTAGGGTTAGGGTTTGTGTTTAGGGTTAGGGGATAGGGTTGGGGTTAGGGTTAGGGATAAGGCTAGCGTTAGGGTAGCCTTACGGTTGCAGTTGAGGTTAGGGTTGGGGTTAGGGTTAGCGATACTGTTAGGGTTAGGGTTAGAAGAGGTTTGGGTTTAAGGTTATGTTTAGAAAAGTGTTGGGGTTGGGTTTGGGGTATTAGGGTTACAGTTGGGGTTTAGGATTTGGGGTTGGAGTTAGATTTGGGTTAGGGTTAGGGTTGATTTCGGGTTGGGGGTTACGGTTGGGGTTGCGGTTAGGGTTAGTCTTAGGGGTTAGGGTTAGGGTTAGAGGTAGTAGTAGGGGTATGGGTTGGACTTAGCGTTAGGGTTAGTATTGGGTTGGGGTTAGGGTTCGGGTTTAGGGTTTAGGGTTAGGGTTAGGGTTAGGGATAAGGCTAGCGTTAGGGTAAGTGCTAGTTCTGGGGCTGGGACTACGGCTACGGCTATGGCTAAGGTTAGGGTTAGAATTATGGTTTAGGGTGGGGTTAGGATAGGGGTTGGGGTAAGGGGTTGGGATTGGGGTTGGGGTTATGGTTATGATTGTTTTAGGGTTAGGTTGGGTTGTGGGGTTTAGGATTAAGGTTAGGGTTGGGGTTAGGCTTAGTGTTGGGGTTAGTGTTGGGGGTTGGGGTTGGGGTTAGTGTTACTGTTAGGGTTAGTGTTAGAAGAGGTTTGGGTTTAGGGTTAGCTTTAGAATAGGGTTAGAGTTAGGGTTTGGGATTAGGTTTAGGGTTGGGTTGGGGTTGGGGTTGAGGTTTAAGGTTTAAGTTTATGGTTGGGGTTAGGGTTAGAGCTAGCAGGGTTGGAGGTATGTGTTGGTCTTTGGGTTGGGGGTTAGGGTTATGGTTGTGTTAGGGTTTGGGTTGGGGCTGGGGCTGGGGCTGGGGCTAGAGTTAGTGTGGGTTGGGGTTCAGGGGTTGGGGTTATGGTTGGGTTTAGTGTTGGTGTGGGGTTAGGGCTGGGGTTGGGGTTGGGGTTGGGGTTAGGGTTAATGTTAGCGTTACTGTTAGGTTTAGGGTTTAGGAGGCTTACGTTTAGGGTTAGCATTAGAATAGTGTTAGGGTTGGGTTACGGTATTAGGGTTATTTTTAGGGTAGGATTAGGGTTAGGTTTCGGGTTAGGGTTAGGGTTAGTCGTGGGGTTAGGGGTTAGGGGTAGGGGTAGGGGATGGGTTGGAATTGGGGCTAGCGTTAGCATTGGGATAGGGTTGGGGTTATGGTTTGAGGCTTTAGCTTTAGGGTTAGGGTTGGGTTAGGTTTAGGGTTGGGGTTAGGGTTGGGGTTGGGGTTGGTGTTGGGGTTATGGTTTGGTTTAGGGTTAGTATGTTTGTTTGGGTTGGGGTTGGGGTTGGGGTTAGGGTTAGGATTAGTGTTACTGTTAGGGTTAGGGTTAGAAGAGTTTAGATTTGGGGTTAGGGTTAGGAATATGGTTGAGGTTAAGTTTAGGGTAGGCTTAGGGTTAGAGTTGTGGTTTGGGTTGGGGTTAGGGTTATGGTTAGCTTTACTGTTAGGATTAGGGTTAGAAGAGGTTTGGGTTTGGGGTTGGGTTATAATAGGGTTCGGGTTAGGTTTGGGGTATTAGGGTTGCGGTTGGTGTTTAGGATTTAGGGTTAGGGTTAGGGTTAGGGTAGGGTTAGGGCTGGGGTTATGGTTAGAGTTAGGGTTGGGTTAGGGTTAGGGTTAGTATTGGGGTTACGTTGGGGCTAGGGATATGGTAAGGGCTAGGGCTCGTTTTGGGGTTTGGGGTGAGGGTTACGGGTAGGGATAGGGGAAGGGGTATGGCTTGGGGTTGGGGTTAGGTTTGGGGTTGGGTTGGGGTTAGGGGTTAGTGTTAGCTTTACTGTTAGGATTAGTGTTAGAAGAGGTTTAGGGTTGGGGTTAGAATTAGGGGTTAGGGTTAGTTTTGGGGTATTAGGGTTACGGTTAGCATTTAGGGTTTGGGGTTAGGGTTGGGTTGGGGTTAGGGTTATGGTTCAGTTGGGGCTAAGGTTGGGGTTAGGTTTAGGGGTTGGGTTGGGGCTAGGGTTAGTGTTCGGGTAGGGTTAGGGCTAGGGATAGGGTTAGGGCTAGGGTTAGGTATAGGTTTTGGGGTGAGGGTTACGGGTAGGGATAGGGGAAGGGGTATAGCTTAGGGTTAGGGTTAGGGTTAGGGTTAGGCTTAGGGTTTAGGGTTTAGGTTTAGGGTTAGGGTTAGGGTTCCAGTTAGGGTTAGGCTTTAGGGGTTAGGATTAGGGTTATTGGTTGGGGTTAGCGTTAGGGTTAGGGTTAGTGTTAGGTTTAGGATTAAGTTTGGGGTTAGGGTAGGGTTAGGGATCTGGTTGGCCTTGAGTTTAGCGTTAGCGTTAGGGTTAGGGTTGGGGTTAGGGTTAGGATTTATGGTTTAGGGATAGGGTGAGGGATAGAGTTAGAGTTAATGTTAGTGTTGGGTTAGGATTAGGGATAGGTTTCGGGCTGGGGCTGGGGCTAGTGTTAGGTTTAGGGATAGGGTTGGGGTTGGGGTTAGGGTAGGGTTAGGGTTAGGGTTGGAGTTGTGGTTAGGGTTAGGGTTAGCGTTACTCTTTTGTGGGGTAAGAAAGAGGTTTAGGTTTAGGGTTAGTTTTTAACGTTACGGGTTCGGGTTAGGGTTAGGAGTTAGGGTTATGGCTTGTGGTAGGTTTTGGGGTAGGGGAAGGGGTATGTGTTGTGGTTAGGGTTTGGGTTAGGGTTGGGTTAGTGTTAGGGTTAGCATTAGGGTTAGGTTTTGGGGTTTATGGTTAGAGTTAGGGTTAGGTTTAGGTTTAGGACTAGGGATAGTGTTAGAGCTAGGGGTTGGGCTGGGAGCTGGGGTTGGGGTTAAGGTTGGGGTTAAGTTTCGGATTAGGGTAGGGTTATGGTTGGGGTTGGGGTTACAGTTGGGGTTAGGGGTTAGGTTTGGGGCTATGGCTGGGGTTAGAGCTGGGGCTGGTACTAGGGCTAGGGCTACAGCTAGGGCTGGGGTTAGGGTAAGGTTGGGTTTTGGGGTTGGGGTTAGGGTTGGGATAAGGGTTAGGTTTTTAAGGCTTAGGGTTGGCGTTAGGTTCAGGTTTGGGGTTAGGGTTAAGACAGGGTTAAGTTTATGGTTAGAGTTTAGGGTTGGGGTTAGTGTCAGAGTTTGGGGTCAGGGTTAGGATTAGTGTTAGGGTTGAGGTTACTCTTGGGGTGAGGAGTTAGGGTTAGGGTTACGGTTACGGTTGAGGTTAGGGTTAGGGTTAAGGTTAGGGTTAGGGGGTTAGGGTTAGGGTTAGTGTTAGGGTTATGGTTAGGGTTGGGTTAGGATTAGGATTGTGGTTGGGTTTAGGGTTAGGTTTAGGGTTAGCATTACTGTTAGGGTTTAGGTTTATGGTTAGGGTTAGGGTTGTGTTAGGGTTAGGGTTACCGGAAGGGTAAGGGGTAGGTGTGCGGTTTGGGTGTGGGTGAGGTTAGGGTTAGGGACATGTTTGGGTTAGCGTTTGGGTTAGGGTTAAGGTTAGGGTATGGAGTTCAATGTTGAGGTTAGATTTAGGGTTTAGGGTTTAGTGTTGGGGTTAGGGGCTGGGGCTGGGGTAAGGGCTAGTGCTGGGGCTAGAGCTACGGGTAGTGCTAAGGTTGGAGTTAGGGTTAGTGTTTGGGTTTAGGGTTAGGCTTAGATTTGGGATTTAGGGTTGGGTTTGGGGTTCGGGTTAGCGTTAGTGTTATGTTTTAGGGTTTAGGCTTAGGGTTGGGGTTAAGTTTAGTGTTAGGGTTAGGGTTAGGGATAGGGTTAGGGTTAGGGTTAGGGGTTAGGGTTATGTGTGGGGTAGTGGTAGGGGTAGGGGACGGCGAGCGGTATGTCTAGGGGTTATGGTTTGGGTTGGGGTTAGGCTTGGGTCAGGGTTAAGGTTAGGGTTTAGGGTTAGGGTTAAGGTTAGGGTTAGGGTTAGGGCTAGGGATAGGGTTAGAGCTATGGATAGTGCTAGGGCTAAGGTTAGGCTTAATTTTAGGGTTAGGGGTGGGGTTGGGGGTAGGGGTAGGGTTAGGACTTCTGGTTGGGGTTAGAGTTATGGTTGGATTAGGGTTAGGGATAGGGTTAGGGTGTAGAGTTTGGGGTTAAGGTAAGTGTTAGGGTGAGGTTTGGGGTTGAGTGTTGGGTTTGGGTTTAGGGATTTGGGGTTGGGGTGGGGTTAGGGATAGGGTGTAGAGTTTATGGTTGGGGTTGGTGTTAGGTTGGGCTTTGGGGTTAGGGTTAGCTTTGGGGGTTGGGGTTGGGGTTGGGGTTAAGGATAATGCTAGATTTAGGGTTAGGGTTATGGTTGGGGTTGGGGTTAGTGTTAGGGTTAGGGGTTAGCTTTAGGGTTGGGGTACGTTTGGGGGTTGGGGTTGGGGTTGGGGTTGGGGATAGGTTTAAGGATTAGTGTTACTCTTGGGGTTAGGGTTAGAAGAAGTTTAGATTTGGGGTTAGGGTTAGGAATAGGGTTAGGGTTAGGGTTAGGGTTAGGGTTAGGGTTAGGGGTAGGGATAGGGTTAGGGGTACGGGTGGGTTTAGGCGAGTTAGGGTTAGGGTTAGAGATAGTGTTAGGTTTACGGTTATGTTTGGGGTTAGGGTTAGGGTTAGGGATAAGGTTAGGGTTACAGTTAGGGTTGGGGTTAGAGTTAGGGGTTAGGGTTAGTTTGGGGTTTATGTAGGGTTTAGGGTTAGTGTTAGGGTTAGTTTAGGGTTAGGGTTGGGATAGTGTTAGGGATAGGTTTAGGGTTAGTATTAGGGGTAGGGTTAGGGGTTGTGGTTGGGGTTAGGGTTAGGATTAGGGTTGGGTTGGGGTTAGGGGTAGGGATAGGGTTAGGGGTATGGGTAGGTTTCGACGAGTTAGGGTTAGGGTTAGGCTTAGGGATAATGTTAGGTTTACGATTATGTTTAGGGTTAGAGTTAGGGTTAGGGTTAGGGGTAGGTTTAGGGTTACAGTTAGGGTTAGGGTTAGAGTTAGGGGTAGGGTAAGGTTTAGGTTTGGGTTGGGTTTAGGTTTAGTGTTGGGGCTTAGTGTTGGGGGTAGGATTAGTGTTGGGTTAGGGGTTACAGTTATGGTTAGGGGTTCGGGGTATGGGTAGGGAATGGGTTGGAGTTAGGATTACGGTTAGTTTTATTGTTGTGTAAGGATTATGTTAGTGTTAGTGTTTAGGGTTAGGGTTAGTGTTAGGGTTTGGGGTTTAGTTTTAATGTTAGAGTAAGGGATAGGGTTAGGGTTAGAGTTGGGTTAGGGTTAGGGTTAGGGTTATGGTTTAAGGTTTAGGGTTACGGTTGGGGTTAGGGTTTAGGGTTACTGTTTTGGTCAGTTTTGGGGTTAGGGTTTAGGGTTAGGGGTAGGGGTAGTGGTATGTGTTGGGGTTTGGGTTAGGTTTAGGGTTAGCTTTGGGTTGGGGTTACGGTTAGTGTTTGGGGTTATGGTTAGGGTTAGTGTTAGTGTTAGAGTTAAGGTTAATGTTAGGTTGGGGAAAAAGGTTAGCATTAGGTTTAGGTTTGTTTACGGTTGGGGGTAGGGTTAGGGGTAACAGTAAGGGTATTGGTTGGGGTTAGATTAGGGTTAGGGTTAGGGTTAGCATTACTCTTATGGTTAGGGGTAGAAGAGGTTTTGGTTTAGGGTAGGTTTGGGGTTAGGGTTAGGGGTTATGCTTGGGGTTAGGGTTAGGGGTTGGGTTATGGTTAGGGTTAGTGTTAGGTTTAGGGTTAGGTAGGTTTAAGTTTAGTGTTGAGGTTGGGGTTAGTGATAGGATTTGGGTTAGCATTACTGTTAGGGTTAGGGTTAGAAGAGGATTAGGTTTAGGGTTACTGTAACAATAGGGTTAGGGTTAGTGTTAGGGTTAGGGTACGGTTAGGGTTAGGGTTGGTGTTGGTATTAGGTTTAGGGTTATGGTTAGCGTTACTCTTGGGGTAAGTTTAGAAGATATTTTGGTTTAGGGTTTGAGTTAGTGTTAGGGTAGGGGTAGGGGTATGGTTAGTGTTAGGATTGGGTTAGGGTTAGGGTTTAGGATTTATGTTTAGGGTTAGGGTTTTGGTTAGGGGTAGGGTTAGGGGTTTTAGTTAGGGTTAGGGTTACGGTTAGGGGTAGGGTCAGGTGTTTTGGTTAGGGATAGTGTTACGGTTAGGGGTAGGGTCAGAGGTTGTGGTTAGGGTTAGGGCTAGGGTTGGTGTTGGATTTGGGGTGTCGGGTTTAGGATTAGGGTTAGGGTTAGGGCTAGGTTTGGGTTATGATTAGTGTTAGTGTTAGTGTTTGCAGTCAGGGTTAAGGATTAGGGTTTAGGGATAGGGTTAGGGTTAGGGTTAGTGTTATGATTAGGGGTAGTATTAGGGGTTGTGGTTGGGTTTAGGATTAGCGTTAGAGTTCGGTTGGGGTTAGCGATAGGGTTAGGAATAAGGCTAGAGCCAGTCCTAGGAGCTGGGGCTAGAGCTGGGGCTCAAGCTTGTGTTAGTGTAGGGTTAGGATTTAGGGTTGGGTTTGGGGTTAGAGTTTGGGATTGGGGTTGGGGTTAGTGTTGGGTTTGGGGTGAGGGTTGGGGTTAGCATTACTATTAGGTTGAGTGTAGAAGGGTTTGGGTATGGGGTTGGCGTTAGAATAAAGTTAGGGTTAGCTTTGCTTTATAAGGGTTAGGGTTAGGTTAGGGATAGGGTTGGGGTTTCATTTTCGGATTAGGGTTGGTTGCAGGATTAGGGGCTGAGTGTTGGTTTTGGGGTTGGGGGTTGGGGAAGGGGTAGGGGTAGGGGTAGGGGTTGGAGTTAGGGTTAGGATTAAGATTGGGTTAAGGTTAGTGTTGGGGTTAGAATGTGGGGTTAGTGTTAGGGTTAAGTTGGGGTTAGGGTTATGGTTAGTTTTAGGGTTATGATTAGGGTTAGGGTTAGGGTTAGTGTTAGTGTTAGGGTTAGGGTTAGTGTTAGGGTTGGGGTTAGGGTTAGGGTTAGGATGAGGGTTAGTGTTAAGGTTAGCGTTAGGGTTAGGTTTGGGGTTTGGGTTTAGGGTTAGTGTATGTTTAGGTTTAGGGTTGGGGTTAGGGTTAGGGTCAAGGTTAGGGTTGGGGTTAGGGTTTAGGGTTTAGGGTTATGGTTAAAAATAGGGTTAGGGGTTAGGCCGGTGATAGTTTTAGGCCTGGGGCTGGTGCTAGTGCTAAGGCTAGGGTTAGGGTACGGTTAGGGAAGGGTTGGGGTTGGGGTTAGGGATAGGATTAGGGTTGGGTTTAGGGTTAGTGTTAGGGGTACAGTTAGGGTTAGGGTCAGAATATGTTTCGGTTTGGGGTTAGGGATAGAATAGGGTTAGGGTTAAGGTTAGGGTTAGGGTGCGGTTGGGGGTAGGGTTGGGGTTGGGGTTAGGGTTAGGTTTAGAGTTTAGGGTTGGGGTTTGGTTCCGGGTTAGGGTTAGGGGTTAAGGTTAGGGGTAGGGTTAGTGTTAGGAGTATGGGTTGGGGTTTGGGCTAGGGTTACGTTTAGGGTTAGATGTAAGGTAATGTTTAGTGTTACAGTTAACTTTGGGGTTAGTGTAAGAGTTGGGTTAGGGCTAGTGGTAGGGTTATGGGTAAGGGTAGGTGTTGGGGTTAGGGTTAGGGTTAGTTTTGGGGTTATGATTAGGGTTAGGGATAGGTTTGGGTTTAGGGTTAGGGTTAGGGTTAATTTTAGCGTTGGGGTTGGGGTTAGGTTTAGGGTTAGGATTAGGATTAGGGTTAGTGTTAGGGTTAGCGTTATGGTTAGGGTTAGGGTATAGGTATAGGGTTAGTGTACGGTTAGGGTTAGGGTTGGGGTTGGGGTTAGGGTCAGGGTTAGGATTAAGGTTAGCGTTTAGGGTTTAGGGTTTGGGTTAGGGTTAGGGTTAGGGTAGGTAAGGTTTTGGTTTGGGGTTGGGGTTAGGGGTATGATTAGGTTTATGATTAGGTTTAGGGTTAGGGTTAGAGTGCGGTTGGGGTTAGGGTTCGAAGAGGTTTCAGTTTAGGGTTAGGGTTAGAATAGGGTTATGGATAGGGTTTTATTAGGGTACGGTTAGGGTTAGGGTTGGGGTTGGGTTGGGGTTAGGGTTAGGGTTAGTATTACTCTTAGGTTTAGGGTTAGAAGAGTTTTCGGTTTAGAGTATGATTTAGGGTTAGGGTTAGGGGTTGAGGCTTAGGGCTGGGGTTAGGGTTTAGGTTTAGGGATAGGGGTAGCGGTATGTGTTGGGGTTTGGGTTAGGCATAGGGATAGGGTTGGGTTAGGGTTACGATTAGGGTTTACGGTTGGGGTTAGGGTTAGCGTTTGTGTTAGAGTTAGGTTTAGTGTTAAGTTTGGGGTAAGGGTTAGCGTTAGGGTTAGTGTTGATTCTCGGTTAGGAATAGGGAGTGCGGGTAACGGTAAGGGTATGGGTTGGGGTAAGGGTAGGGTTAGGGATAGGGTTAGCATTACTCTTGGGGTTAAGGTTAGAAGGTTTAGGTTTAGGGTAAGGTTTATGGTTAGGGTTAGGTGTTAGGCATAGGGTTAGGGTTAGGGTTGGCTTCTGGTTAGGGGTGAGTGTTAGGTTTAGGGTTAGGGTAGGTTTAAGTTTAGTGTTGGGGTTGGGGTTAGGGATAAGATTGGGGTTAGCGTTACTGTTGGGTTTAGGGTTAGAAGGGATTAGGATTGGGGTTACGGTTACCATGGGGTTGGGGTTAGTATTGGGGTTGGGGTAGAGTTAGTGTTGGGGTTGGGGTTGGAGTTAGGGTTAGGGTTAGGTTTATGGGTTGGAGTTGGGGTTATGGGTTGGGGTTAGTGTTAGGGTTAGTGTTAGGTTAGGGGTTACGGTTATGGTTGGGTATCGGGGTAGGGGTAGGGGTAGGGGATGGGTTGGGGTTAGGGTTATGGTTAGTTTTATTGTTGTGTAAGGATTAGGGTTAGTGTTAGTGTTTAGGGTTAGGGTTAGTGTTAGGGTTTAGGGTTTAGTGATAGAGTTAGGGTAAGGGATAGGGTTAGGATTCAGGTTAGGGTTAGATTTGGGTTGGGGCTAGGGTTGGGGTTATGGTTTAAGGTTTAGGGTTAGAGTTAGGGTTAGGGTTTAGGGTTATGCTTTGTGTCAGGTTTAGGATTAGTGGTTAGGGTTAGGGGTAGGGATAGCGGTATGTGTTGGGTTAGGGTTAGGGTTGTGTTAGGGTTAGGGATAGGTATAGGGTTAGGGGTAGTGGTAGGATTAGGGTTAGGGTTAGATGAGTTAGGGTTAGAGTTAGGCTTAGGGTTAGGGTTAGTGTTAGGGTTAGGGTTAGTGTTAGGGTTGGGGTAAGGGTTAGCGTTAGGGTTAGGAATAGGTTTAGAGTTAGGGTTAGTGTTAGGGGTTGGGTTACAGTTAGGGTGCAGTTAGGGTTAGGGATGGGGTTGGGGTTAGGGTTAGGGTTATGGGATAGGGTTACGTTTGTGTTATGGTTAGGGTTAGGGTTAGTGTTTACGGTTGGGGTTAGGGTTAAGGTTAGGGATTAGGGGTTTAGAGATAGGGTTAGAGTTAGGGTTAGTGTTAGGATTAAGGGTAGGGTTAGGGTTAGAAATAGGTTTAGGGTTAGTGTTGGACAGAGTTAGGGTTAGGGTTAGGGTTGGGTTAGGGTTAGGGTTAGGGTTAGAAGAGTTAGGGTTAGGGTTAGGGTTAGGATTAGTGTTTAGGGTTAGGGTTAGGGTTAGGATTAGGGTTTTAGGGATGGGGTTAGGGTTAGGGTTAGTGATTAGGGGTAGGGGTAGGGTATGTGTTGGAGTTAGGGTTAGGTTTAGGGTTAGGGTTAGGGTTAGGTTTCAGGGTTTAGGATAGGGTTAGTGTTAGTGTTTAGGGTTAGGGTTATGGTTAGGGGTTTAGGCTTAGGGTTGGGGTTAGGGTTAGTGTTAGTGTTGGGGTTAGGGTTACAGTTTAGGGTTAGGGGTAGGGTTTAGGGTTAGGGTTAGGGTTAGTTTTAGTTTTAGGGTTAGGGTTAGTGTTATGGTTGGGGTAAGGGTTAGCATTAGGGTTGGGGTTATTCTTAGAGTTAGGGTTAGGGTTAGGGATTAGGTTACAGTTAGGGTGCGGTTAGGATTAGGGATGGGGTTGGGGGTTAGGATTAGGGTTATGGGTTAAGGTTAGGTTTGGGGTTAGGGTTAGTGTTTACGGTTAGGGTTTAGGGTTAATGTTAGGATTAGGGTTTATGGATAGGGTTAGGGTTAGGGTTAGTGTTAGGATTAAGGGTAGGGTTAGGGTTAGGGATAGGTTTAGGTTTAGTGTTAGACAAAATAGGGTTAGGATTAGGGTTGTGGTTTGGGTTGTGGTAGGGTTAGGGTTAGGGATAGTGTGAGGGTAGGGGTAGGTTTAGGGTTAGGGTTAGAAGAATTAGGGTTGGGGTTAGGTTTACAGTTAGGGTTACGGTTGGGGTTATGGTTAGGGTTAGGGATAGGGTTAGTGTTAGTGTTAGGGTTAGTGTTAGGTTTGGGGTTAGGGTTAGGATTAGGATTAGGTTTAGGGTTA
The DNA here is from genome assembly GCA_917880005.1 of Nanger dama. Classification (NCBI taxonomy): domain Eukaryota; kingdom Metazoa; phylum Chordata; class Mammalia; order Artiodactyla; family Bovidae; genus Nanger; species Nanger dama. Next base: position 140,933 of record CAKJTW010000272.1, on the reverse strand, counting down.
ATGTTAGGGTTTGGGTTAGTGTCAGGGTTAGCGTTAGGGTTACAGTTAGTGTTTGGTTAGGGTTAGGGGTAGGGGTAAGAATAGGTATATGTGTTGCGGTTGGGGTTAGGTTTGGGGTTAGGGTAGGCTTAGGTTTGGGGCTAGGGTTAGGAATAAGGTTAGGATTAGGTTCGTTTTATGGTATTTTTGAGGTTAGGGTTCGGGTTGGGCTTATGGTTAGGGTTAGGGTTAGGGTTATGTTTGGGTTATGGTTAGGGTTAGGGGTTAGTGTTTAGGTTTAAGGTCCATGTTCGGGATTAGGGTTAGGGTTAGGGTTAGGGTTAGCGTGTCATAGTTAGGGTTAGGGTTGTGTTAGGGTTAGGGTTAGAAGAGTTGGGGTTAGGGTTAGGGTTAGTGTTAGTGTTACTGTTAGGTTTAGGGTTAGAAGGGTTTACGTTTAGGGTTAGCATTAGAATAAGATTAGGGTTAGGTTAGGGGATTAGGGTTGGGTTAGGGTTAGGGTTTAGGGTTAGGGTTAGGGTTAGGGGTAGTGTTAGGGTTAGGGGTTAGGGTTTGTTTTTGGGTTAGGGGTATGGGTTGGAGTTAGGGTTAGGGTTAGCATTGGGATAGGGTTAGGGTTAGGGTTTAGGGTTTAGGTTTGGGGTTATGGTTAGGTTAGGATTAGGGATAGGTATAGTGTTAGTTTTAGGGTTAGTGTTAGGTTTAAGGGTAGGGTTAGGGGTTGTGGTTAGGGTTGGGGTTAGGGTTGGGTTTAGGTTTAGGGTTAGTGTTAGTGTTAGGGTTAGGGTTGGGTTACGGTTAGTGGTAGGGGTAGGGGTAAGGTAGGGGCATGGGTTGGGGTTAGGTTTAGGGTTAGGGTTAGGGTTGGTTAGGGTTAGGGGTTAGGTTTGGGGTTAGGGTTTAGGGTTTAGTGTTAGGGTTAGGGTTAGTGTTAGGGTTAGGTTTAGGATTGGGGTTAGGTTTAGGTTCAGGATTAGGTTTAGGGTTATGGTAGTTTTAGGTTTACTGTTGGGGTTGGGTCTAGGGATAGGATTAGGTTTAGCGTTACTGTTAGGGGTGGGGTTAGAAAGGTTTGGGTTTAGGGTTACGGTTAGAGTAGGGTTAGCGTTAGGGTTAGGGTTAAAGTACGTTTAGGGTTAGGCTTAGTGTAACACTTGGGATAAGGCTTAAGGGTTCGTTTTAAGGTTGGGGTTAGGGTTTGGTTTAGGGTTAGGGGTAGGGGTAGGTTTAGTGTTGGGATTGGGTTAGGGTTAGGATTAGGGTTAGGGGTTAGGGTTAAGGTTAGGGTTAAGTTAGGGTTAGGATTAGGGGTAGGGGAAGGGGTTGGGGTTGGGGTTAGGGTTAGTTTTAAGTTTAGGGTTAGGGTTGGGGTTAGGTGTTAGTGTTAGTATTAGCGTTAGGGTTAGGGTTGGGTTAGATTTAGGATTGCGGTTAGGGTTAGGGTTTAGTGTTTTGGGTTGGGGTTAGGGTTGGGGCTGGGGCTGGGGCTTAGGCTTAGGCCAGGTTTACAGTTAGGGTTAGTGTTTGGGGCTAGGGTTGGGTTTGGGTTACGGGTTTTGTTTCGTGTTAGGGTTAGGGTTTAGGGTAAGGGTTGTGTTAGGATTATGGTTATGGTTAGAGTGTAGGGTTAGCATTAGGGTTTAGGGTTTAGGGATTAGGTTATGGTTAGGGTTAGTTTAAGTTAGGGGTAGGATTAGGGGTTTCGGGTATGGTTAGTCTTAGGGTTAGGTTTAAGGTCAGGGTTGGGTCAGGGGTAGGGGTAGTGATACGGGTAGGGGTAGGGGTAGGGTTTGGGTTAGACAAGTTAGTGTTAGGGTTAAGGGTTGAGTTAGGGTTAGGGTTACGGTTACGGTTAGGGGTATGGCTAGGGTTGGGTTTAGGGTTTGGGTGAGGGTTACGGTTAGGGTTAGCATAAGGTTTAGGGGTTAGGGTTAGGGTCAGCGTTGGGGTTTAGGGTTGAGGCTTAGTGTTAGGTTAGGTTTAGGATTTATCGTTGGGGTTAAGGTTTGTATTAGGGTTAGGGGTTTCGGATAGGTTTGGGTTTAGGGTTAGGGTTGCGGCAGGGTTAGGGTTAGGGTTAGCATTACTGCTAGGTTTAGGGTTAGGGTTAGGGTTAGGGTTAGGGAGTTGGGGGTTGGGATTAGGGTTAGGGTTAGCGTTACTGTTGGGGTTGGGGTTAGAAGAGGTTTAGGTTTAGGGTTAGGGTTAGAATAGGGTTAGGGTTTGGTTTAGGAGTATTAGGGTTACGGATAGGGTTAGAATTTATGGCAAGGGTTAGGAGAGGGTTGGGGTTGGGGTTATGGTTGGGGTTAAGTTTAGGCTTAGGGATAGGGTTGGGCTAGGGTTAGGGTTGGGGTTAGGGATAGGATTAGGGTGGGTTAGGGTTGGGGCTAGGGATAGGGTTGGGGCTAGGGGTTGGGGTTGGGGTTAGGGGTTAGGGTTACAGGTAGGGGTATGGTTAGGGGTAGAGGAAGGGTTATGGCTTGGGGTTGGGGTTAGGGTTGGGGTTGTGTTAGGGTTAGTGTTGGGGTTGGGGTTTAGGGGTTTAGGGTTACAGTTAGGGTTAGGGATAGGTTTGGGGCTAGGGATAGGGTTAGTGCTAGGGCTGGTGCTAGCTCTAGGGGTTGGGTTTGGGGTTTAGGGTTGGGGTTAAGTTTGGGGTTGGGGTATTGCTAGGGTTAGGAATGGGGTTGGGGTTAGGTTTACAGTTAGGTTTAGGGGTTAGGGTTAAGGCTTGTGGTTGGGGTTAGGGTTGGGTTTGGTTTGTGTTGGGGTTAGGTTTAGTTTTTGGGTTTAGGTTTAGGTTTAGGGTTAGTGTTGGGGTTGGGGTTTCGTGTTAGGGTTAGCATTAGGGGTTAGGGTTAGGGTTAAGGTTAGGGTTAGAGTTTATGGTTAGGGTTAGGGTTAGTGTTAGTGTTAGGCTTAGGGTTGGGGTTGGGGTTAGGGTTGGGGTTAGGGTAGGGGTTAGGATTAGGGGTTAGGGTTGGGGTTTTAGACTTGGGGTTATGGTTAGGGTTGGTTTAGGGTCAGGGTTGGGGTTTGGGTTAGTGTTTGGGGTTACGGTTGGGGTTTAGAGTTAGGGTTAGGGTTAAGGTTGGGTTAGGGTAGGATTAGGGTTAGGGTTAGTGTTTAGGGTTAAGGTTAGGTTTAGGGTTAGTGTTTAGATTTTAGAGATAAGGTGTATGTTAGGGTTAGTATTTGGGTTTAGGGTTGGGGTTAGGGTTTGGGGTTTGGGGATAGGGTTACAGTTAGTGTTAGGGTTGGGTTAAGGTTATGGTTAGGGTTTATTGTTTGGGGTTAGGGTAGGAGTTAGGGTTAGGGCTAGGGCTACAGATGGGACTAGGGCTAGTGCTGGGTCTTGGTTTGGGGTTAGGGTTAGGGTTATGGTTATGGTTATGGTTAAGGTTAGGGTTGGGTTTACGGTTGGGTTTTAGGGTCATTGTTAGTGTTAGGGATAGGTTTGTGTTAGGGTTAGGGTTGGGGTTTGGGGTTAGGGTTAGGTGAGTTAGGGTTAGCGTTGGGGCTAGGGTTCAGGGTTTAGGGATAGGGTTAGGGTTAGTGTTAGGTCTAGGGAGAGGGTAGGGTTTAGGTTTAGGGTTAGGGTTGGGTTAACGTTAGGGTTAACGTTTGGGTTTAGGGTTAGGGTTAGTGTTAGTGTTGATGGTTAGGGTTTGGGTCTGGGTTAGCGTTAGGGGTTAGGGTTAGGGGTAGGGGTATGTGTTGGGGTTTTGGTTAGTGTTAGGGTTAGGGTTGGTTTAGGGTTAGGGTTGGGTTCAGGGTTTAGGAATAGGGTTATGGTTAGGGTTAGTTTTGGGGCTAGGGAGAGGGTTGGGGCTACAGCTAGTGATGGGGCTGGGGCTGGGGCTGGTGCTGGGCTTAGTGTGGGGTTGGGGTTTAGGGTTGGGGTTATACTTGGGTTTGGGGTTGGGGTGGGGTTAGTGTTGGGGTTGGGGTTGGAGTTAGGGTTACGATTGGGGTTGGGACTAGGGCTGAGATAGGGCTGGGGCTGGGGTTGGGGTTGGGGTTAAGGTTTGGGGTTAGGATTAGGGATAGGGTTTAGTGTTAGGGTTAGTGTTGGGGTTTGGGGTTTAGGGATAGGGTTACAGTTAGGGTTAGGGTTGGGTTGGGGTTAGGGTTGGGGTTTAGTGTTTGGTGTTACGGTAGGGGTTAGAGTTAGGCCTAGGGCTAGGGATGGGGCTAGGGCTAGGTCTTGGTCTGGGGTTGGGGTTGGGGTTAGGGTTAGGGTTATGGTTGGGTTTAGGGTCATTGTTAGTGTTAGGGATAGGTTTGGGTTGGGGTTTAGGGTTGGGTTTAGGGTTAGACGAGTTAGGGATAGGGTTACAGTTAGGGTTCAGGGTTTAGGGATAGGGATAGGGTTAGGGTTAGTGTTAGGGCTAGGGAGAGGGTAAGGGTTAGGTTTGGGGTTAGAGTAAAGTTTAAGGTTTAGGGTTGGGGTTGGGGTTTATAGTTGGGGTTTGGGTCAGGATGATGGTTGGGGGTTAGTGTTATGGTTAGGGTTAGGGGTAGGTGTATGATTGGGGTTTGGGTTAGTGTTAGGGTTGGGGTTGGGTTAGGGTTAGGGTTGGGTCAGGGTTTGGGAATAGGGTTATGGTTGGGGTTGGGTTTGGGGCTAGGGAGAGGGTTGGGGCTACGACTGGTGCTGGGGCTGGGGCTGGCGCTGGTGCTGGGCTTAGTGTGGGGTTGGGGTTTGGGGTTAGGGTTATTGTTGGGTTTGGGGTTGGGGGTTAGGGTTGGGGTTGGAGTTAGGGTTGGGGGTTGGGATTGGGGCTGGGGCTGGGGCTGGGGTTGGGGTTTGGGGTTGGGATTACAGATAGGGTTTAGTGTTGGGGTTAGTGTTAGGGTTTGGGGTTTAGGGATAGGGTTACAGTTGGGGTTAGGTTGGGTTGGGGTTGGGGTTGGGGTTTGGTGTTTGGTGTTATGGTAAGGGTTGGGGTTGGGGCTAGTTCTAGGGATGGGGCTGGGGCTGGGTCTTGGTCTAGGGGTTGGGGGTTAGGGTTGGGGTTATGGTTAGGTGTTAGGGTCATTGTTAGTGTTAGGGATAGGTTTGGGTTGGGGTTGGGGTTGGGGTTTAGGGTTAGGTTTAGGGTTAGATGAGTTAGGGATAGGGTTACGGTTAGGGTTCAGGGTTTAGGGATAGGGTTAGGGTTAGTGTTGGTGCTAGGGAGAGGGTAAGGGTTAGGGTTAGGTTTAGAGTTAAGTTAGGGTTAGGATTAAAGTTTAAGGTTTAGGTTTGGGGTTTATGGTTAAGGTTTGGGTCAGGATGAGGGTTGGGGGTTAGTGTTAGGGTTAGGGTTGGGTTCAGGGTTTAGGAATATGGTTAGGGTTGGGTTTGGGGCTATGGAGAGGGTTGGGGCTAGGGTTGGTGCTGGGGCTGGGGCTGGGGCTGGGGCTATGTTTGGGTGTGGGGTTGGGGTTCGGGGTTGGGGTTATTGTTAGTTTTAGGGTTGGGGTAGGGTTAGGGTTGGGGTTGGGGTTGGAGTTAAGGTTGGGGTTAGGGTTAGCATTACTCTTAAGTTTGGGATTAGAAGGGGGTTTGGGTTTAGGGTTAGCATTAGAATAGGGTGAGGGTTGGGTTGGGTTATTAGGGTGAGGGTTAGGTTAGGGTTGGGGTTTGGGGTTAGGATTAGGGTTTATGGTTGGGGTTTGGGTCAGGGTGAGGGTTTCGGGTTGGGGTTAGGTTTGGGGTTAGGGATAGAGGTATGTGTTGGGGTTTGGGTTAGTGTTAGGGTTAGGGTTGGGTTCAGGGTTTAGAAATAGGGGTAGGGTTGGGTTTAGGGATAGGGAGAGGGTTGGGGCTATAGTTAGTGCTAGTGATAGGGCTATGGCTGGGGTTAGTGTGAGGGTTTGGGTTCAGGGTTATGGTTATAGTTAGGATTAGTTAGGGTAATGTTGGGGTTGGGGTTGGGGTTGGAGTTGGGGTTGGGGTTGGGGTTATTGTTACTCTTAAGTTTAAGGTTAGAAGAGGTTTGGGTTTAGGGTTAGCGTTAGAATAGTGTTAGGGTTAGATTAGGGTATTAGGGTGAGTGTTAAGTTAGGGTTAGGGTTAGCATTAAGTGTTGGGGTTAGGGTTAGCGTTTATGGTTGGGGTTAGGGTTAGTGTTCGGGCTAAGGGTTAGGGTTAGCGTTAGGGTTAGGGGTAGGGGTAGGGGTAGGGGTAGGGGTATGGGATGGAGTTAGGGTTAGGGTTAGCACTGTGTTGGGGTTGGGGTTGGGGTTGGGGTTTAGGGTTTGGGCTTAGGGTTGGGTTGGGTGTGGGGTTAGGGATAGTGTTAGTGTTAGGGATAGGGTTAGGTTTAGGGGTAGGCTTAGGGGTAGTGGTTAGGGTTAGGCATAGGGTTTAGGGTTAGGGTTGGGGTTTAGGGTTAGGGTTAGGGTTAGGTTTTGGGGGTTAGGTTTAGGGTTGGGGTTTAGGGTAAGGGTTAGGGTTAGGGTTAGGGTTTGGGTTAGGGGTTGGGGTTAGGGCTTAGGGTTAGGGGTTGGGGTTGGGGCTTAGGGTAAGGGTTAGGGTTAGGGTTAGAGTTAGTGTTAGGGTTGGAGTTAGGGTTAGCGTTAGGGTTATGTTTAGGTTAGGGTTAGTGTTAGGGTTAGGGTTAGTGTTGGGGTTAGGGTTAGTGTTAGTGTTGGGTTACGGTTGGGGGTAGGGGTAGGGGTATGGGTAGGGGTAGGGATATGGGTTGGGGTTAGGTTTGGGGTTAGGTTAAGTGTTGGTGAGGGTTACAGTTAGGTTTGGGGTTGGGGTTTGGGGTTTAGGATTAGGGTTAGGGTTAGTGTTGGGGTTGGGTTTGGGGTTGGGTTTGGGTTTGGGGTTGGGGTTGGATTTGGGGTTAGGGTAGGTTTAGTTTTGGTGTTGGGATTGGGGTTAGGGATAGGATTAGGGTTAGCATTACTGTTAGGGTTAGGGGTAGAAGGGGTTTGGGTTTGGGGTTACAGTTAGAATAGGGTTAGTGTTATGGTTGGGGTTAGTGTATGGTTGGGGTTAGGGTTGGGGTTGGGTTTGGGTTGGGGTTAGGGCTGGCGTTACGCTTGGGGTAAGGGTAACAGAGGTTTGGTTTAGGGTTAGGGTTTGGGTTAGGGTAGGTATGGGGGTAAGGTTGGTGTTAAGATTGGGTTAGGGTTAGGGTTAGTGTTTGGGGTTTATGGTTAGGGTTAGGGTTAGGTTTAGGGATAGGATAAGATCTTGTGGTTAGTCTTAAAGTTAGGTTAGGGTTGGGGTTGGGGTGTGGGGTTTGGGGTTAGGTTTAAGGAAAGTTTGTAGAGTTTACATTTACGGATAGGGTTAGGGTTAGGTTTGGGTTTAGGGTTTAGGGGTTAGGGTTATGGTTATGGTTAGGGTTAGGGTTTGCAATAGGGTTAGTGTTTAGGGTTAGGGTTAGGGTTTAGGGAGTTTATGCATAGTGTTATTGTTACGGTTACTGTTAGGATTAGGGGTCGGTTTGGGGTTGTGGTTAGTGTTAGGATAAGGGTTAGGGTTGGGTTAGGGCTAGGGTTATTGATAGGGGTAGGGTTTGGGTAGGGTTAGGTTTAGGGTTAGATGAGTTAGGTTTAGGATTAGGGTTAGCAATAGGGTTAGGTTTAAGGTTAGAATAAGGGGTAGGGTTGGGTTTAAGATTTGGGTTTGGTGTTGGGGTTACAGTTAGGGTTAGCGGTTGGGGTTAGGGTTAGGGTTTGGGGTTAGGGTAAGGTTTGGGGTTAGTGTGGTTTGGGTTTAGTGTTGAGGTTGGTGTTAGGGATAGGATTAGGTTTAGCGTTACTGTTAGAGTTAGGTTTAGAAAGGTTTGGGTTTGGGGTTACGGTTAGAATAGGGTTGGGGTTAGGGTTAAAGTATGGTTGGGGTTGGGGTTGGGGTTGGGGTTGGGGTTAGGGTTAGGGTTAGGGTTAGCGTTATGCTTATGGTAAGGCTGAAGAGGTTCGGTTTTGGGTTGGGGTTAGAGTTTGGGTTACAGTTAGGGGTAGGGGTAGGGGTAGGGTTAGTGTTAGGATTGGGTTAGGGTTTGGGTTAGGATTTAGTGTTTATTGTTAGGGTTACGGTTGGGGTTAGGGTTAGGGTTGGGGTGTTGGTTGGGGTTAAGGTTAGGATTAGGGGTAGGGTTAGTCTTTTGGTTGGGGTGAAGGTTAGGATTAGGGGTAGGGTCAGGGTTGTGTGGTTTACTGTTAGTGTTGGGGTCGGTTGGGGTTGGGGTTAGGTTTAGGGTTAGGTTTGGGTTTAGGGTTAGGTAGGTTTGGGGTTGGGGTAGGGTGGGGTTGGGTTGGGTTGGGTTGGGTTGGGTTGGGTTGGGATTAGTGTTTATTGTTGGGGTTACGGTTGGGGTTGGGTTGGGGTTGGGGTGTTGGTTGGGTTGGTTAGGATTAGGGGTGGGTTAGTCTTTTGGTTGGGGTGAAGGTTAGGATTGGGGTAGGGTCAGAGGTTGTGCTTGGGTTTACTGTTGGTGTTAGGGGTATGGTTGGGGTTGGGGTTAGGTTTAGGGTTAGGTTTGGGTTTAGGGTTAGAGTAGGTTTAGGGTTGGGGTAGGGTGGGGTTAGGGTTGGGGTTAGGGTTAACGTTACTGTTCGGTTAGGGTTAGAAGGGTTTAGGTTTAGGGTTAAGGTTATAATAGGGTTAAGGTTAGGTTTATGGTATTAAGGTTATGGTTATGGTTTAGGATTTAGGGTTAATGTTAGGTTAGGATTAGGGTTTAGGGTTCAGGTTGGGGTTGCGGTTGGGGTTAGGGTTAGGGTTGGGTTTAGCGTTACTGTTAGGGGTAGAAGTTTCGGTTGGGGTTAGGGTTAGGGTTAGTGTTTGGGTTTGGGGTTAGGGTAGGGTTAGGTTTAGGGTATTAAGTTTACGGTTGGGGTTGAGGATAAAGGGTTAGGGTTAGGGTTGGGTTCAGTTTAGGGTTAGGGTTAGGGTTTGGTGTTTGGGGTTAGGGTTAGGGCTGGGGCTGGGGTTAGTGCTAAGGCTGGGGCTGGGAGCTAGGGTTATAGTTAGGGGTTAGGTTTTGGGGGTTGGGTTAGGGTTAGGGGTTATATCTTGTGGTTAGTGTTGGTGTGGGTTAGGGTTGGGGTTGGGATAAGAGTTTAGGGATAGGGTTAGGGTTAGGGTTAGGGTTGGTTTAGGGTTAGTGTTAGGGGTAGGGTTTGGGGTTTAGGATTAGTGTTAGGGTTAGGGTTAGTGTTAGTACTGGTGTTTACGGTTACTGTTAGCATTAGGGTTAGGTATGTGTTCGCATTAGGGTTAGGGTTAGTGTTTAGGGTTAGGGTTAGGGTTGGGGTTTGGGGTTTAAGGATAGAGTTAAGGTTATGGTTTGGGTTAGGGTTGCGTTAGGGTTAGGGTTATGGGTAGGGTAAGGTTGGGGGTACGGTTTGGGTGTAGTGTTAGGGTTAGGGTTAGGGATACGGTTGGGTTAGGATTAAGGTTTTGGTATACAGTTTAGGATTTGGGTTGGGGTTGGGGTTTGGGGTTTGGGGTTAGAGTTAATGTTGGGGTTAAGGTTGGTGCCGGGGTTGGGGGTTGGGGCAAGGGCTAGCGCTAGTGCTGGGGTTAGGGTTGGGGTTAGATTTTTGGGGTTTGGGGTTAGCGTTGGGGTTGAGGGTTAGGGTTAGGGCAGGGTTGGGTTTGGGGTTATATTTTAGGGTTAGGGTTACTGTTAGAGTTTAGGGTTAGGGTTAGGGTTAAGATTGGTGTTAGGGTTAGGTTTACTCTTAGCATTAGGAGTTAGGGTTAGGGTTAGGGTTAGTATTAGGGTGAGGATAGAGTTTAGGCTTAGGGTTGGTGTTGGGGTTATGGTTAGTGTTGGGTTAGGGTTAAAGTTGTGGTTGGGGTTAGGGTTAGGTTTAGGGTTAGCATTACTGTTTGGATTAGGGTTAGAAGGGGTTAGGTATAGGGTTGGGTTTATAATAGGGTTGGGGTTGGGGTTTAGGGTTAGGATAAGGGATAGTGTTAGTATTGGTGGTTACGGTGACGGTTGGCGTTAGGATTAGGGTTGTGTTAGCATTAGGGTTAGGGTAAGTGTTCAGATTTGGGTTAGGTTTAGGGTTTAGGGATAGGGTCAGGTTTATGGTTAGGGCTAGTGTTTTGTTAGGGTTAGGGTTACGGGTAGGGTAGGTGTAGGGATGTGGTTTGGGTGTAGGGTGAGCATTAGGGTTAGGGATAGGGTTGGGTTAGCGTTTGGGTTGGGGTTAAGGTTAGGGTATAGGGTTTAGTGTTGGGGTTAGATGTAGGGTTTAGGGTTAGGGTTTAGATGTAGGGTTTAGGGTTGGGGTTAGGTGTGGGGTTTAGGGTTGGGGTTGGGGCTGGTGCTAGGGATCTCTAGGCTGCCTAGTGCTAGGTTAGGATTAGAGTTAGTGTTTGGGTTTGGGGTTAGGTTTAGATTTAGGATTTGGGGTTGGGGTTAGGGTTAGCGTTAGTGTTATGTTTTAGGGTTTGAGGCTTATGGTTGGGGTTATGTTTGGGGTTGGGTTTAGGGCTAGGGATAGGGTTAGGGCTAGGGTTGGCGTTAGGGTTAGGGGATAGGGTTATGTGTAGGGGTAGGGAAGGGGTTTCGATATGGCTAAGGGCTATGATTTGGGTTGGGGTTGGGGTTAGGTTAGGGTTTAGGGTTTAGGATTTGGGTTAAGATTGGGGTTCGGGCTAGGGATAGGGTTAGAGCTATGGATAGTGCTAGGGCTAAGGTTGGGGTTATGTTTAGGGTTATGGTTATGGTGAGGAATAGGGTAGGGTTACGAATTCTGGTTAGGGTTGGGGTTAGGGTTATGGTTGGATTAGGGTTAGGGTTGGGGTGTAGTGTTTAGCGTTATGGTTAGTGTTAGGGTTAGGTTTTAGCGTTGGGGTGGGGGTTGGGTTTGGGATTTGGGGTTAGGGTAGGGTTGGGGTTGGGTTTGGGGTGTGGAGCTTATGATTAGGGTTAGTGTTAGGGTTAGGGTTAGCTTTAGAGTTTAGAGTTGGGGTTGGGGTTAAGTTTATTGTTAGATTTGGGGTTAGGGTTGGGGTTACTGTTTGGTTTAGGGTTAGGGGTATGTTTAGGGTTAGGGTTGGGGTTGGGGTTGGGGTTGGGTTTAGGATTAGTGTTACTGTTATGGTTAGGGTTAGAAGAAGTTTAGATTTATGGTTAGGGTTAGAATATGGTTAGGGTTAAGTTTAGGGTAGGGTTAGGGTTAGGGTTGGGGTTTGGGTTAGGGTTAGGGTTGGGGTTAGCTTTACTGTTAGGGTTAGGGTTAGAAGGTTTAGGTTTGGGGTTAGGGATAGAATAGGGTTAGGGTTAGAATAGGGTTAGGGTTAGGTTTGGGGTATTAGGGGTTGCGGTTGGCATTTAGGATTTGGGGTTAGGGTTGGGTTGGGGTTAGGATTAGCATGGGGTTAGGGCTAAGGTTACGGTCAGAGTTAGGGTTGGGTTAGGGTTAGGGTTAGTATTGGAGTAGGGTTAGGTCTATGGATAGGGTTAGGGCTAGGGTTGGGTTTGGGGTTTGGGGTGATGGTTACAGGTAGGGATAGGGGATGGGGTATGGTTTGGGGTTGGGGTTAGGGTTAGGTTTGGGTTGGGGTTGGGGTTAGGGTTTAGGCTTTATGGTTAGGGTTAGGCTTTAGGGTTGGGGTTAGCTTTATTGGTTGGGGTTAGGGTTAGGATTAGTATTAGGTTTAGTTTTAAGTTTGGCGTTGGGGTTAGGGTTGGGGTTGGGGTTAATGTTGGGTTGGGGTTAGGATTAGGTTTGGGATTCGGGTTAGGGTTGCAGTTGTGGTTGGGGTTAGGTTTAGTGTTACTGTTAGGGTTAGGTTAGAAGAGGTTTGGGTTAGGGTTGGGGTTGGGGTTTGGGTTAGGGTTAGTGTTAGGGTATTGAGGTTAAGGTTAGGGTTTAAGATATAGGGTTGGGTTTAGGGTTGGGGTAGGTTTGGGGTTATGGGTATGGTTAGGGGTAGGGTTAGGGTGAGGGTTGGGGTTAGCGTTACTGTTAGGGTTAGGGTTTGAAGAGGTTTGGGTTTAGGCTTAGGGATAGAATAGGGTTAGGGTGTGGTTTAGGGTATTAAGGTTAGGGTTAGGGTTTATGATTTAGGGTTAGGGTTAGGTTTGGGTTGGGTTTAGGGTTTAGGGTTAGGATTAGGGTTAGTGTTAGGGTTGGTGGTTACGGTTAGGGTTACATTGAGGGTTAGGCTTGGGGTTAGTGTTAGTGTTACTGTTAGGGTAGGAGTAGAAGATGGGTTAGGGTTAGGGATAGGTTAGCATTGGGTTGGGGCTAGGGGTTAGGGTTAGTGTTAACTTTGGGGTTAGGTAGGTTAGGGTTGGGGTTGGGGTTGGGGTTGGGTTTGGGTTAGGTTTGGGTTTGGGGTTGGGGTTAGGGTTAAGTTTAGGGTAGGGTGGGGTTGGGGTTGGGGTTGGGGTTGGGGTTGGGGTTAGAGATAGGTTTAGGTTTACGGTTGGGGTTAGGGACAGGGGTAGGTTTGGGGCTTGTTTTTAGGGTTAGGTTTAGATTAGGGTTAGGGTTACGGTTGCGGTGTGGGGTTTATGGTTTGGGTTAGGGTTAGAGTTAAGGTTAGTGTTTAGGGTTAGGGTTAGCGTTAGGTGTTAGGGTTACGGTTAGGGTTAAGGTTAGTTTTAGGGTTGTGGTTCGCATTAGGGTTGGGTTTGGGTTTGGGGTTGGGGTTGGGGTTAGGGTTAGGGTGAGGGTTAGGATTAGGGTTAGGGGTTACTGTTAGGGTTACGGTTGGGTTTAGGGTTGCGGTTGTGATTAGGGTTAAGTTTAGGGATTGTGGTTAGGGTTAGGGGTAGGTTAGGGATATGGTTAGGGTTAGATTTGCGGTTGAGGTTGGGATTGGGGTTAGGTTTAGGGGTAGGTTTGGGGTTTTGATTAGGGTTAGGGTTAGTGTTAGGGTTAGGGTTTACGGTTATATTTGGGGTTAGGTTTGGGGTTAGGGTGTAGTGTTTAGGGTTAGGGATAGGTTTAGGGTTAGGGTGAGCATTAGGTTTAGGGTTAGAGTTTGGGGTTGGGGGTTGGGTTTAGTGTTGGTGTTATGGGTATGGTTGGGGTTGGGGTTGGGTTTAGGGTTAGGGTTAAGTTTGGGGTTAGGGTAGGGTTAGGTTTGTAGTGGGGTTGGGGTTGGGGTTAGGGTTAGGGTTAGGGTTAACGGATTATGGTTAGGTTTCGGTTCGGGTTAGGAAGGTTTAGGTTTAGGGTTAGGGTTAGAATAGGGTTAGGGTTAGGTTTATGGTATTAAGGTTACGGTTGGGGTTTAGGATTTAAGGTTAATGTTAGGTTAGGGTGAGGATTAGGGTTTAGGGTTCAGGTTAGGGTTGCAGTTGGGGTTGAGGATAGGTTTATTGTTACTGTTTGTGTTAGAAGAAGTTTCGGTTGGGGTTGGGGTTGGGGTTTGGGTTTAGGGTTAGGGTTGGGGGTTAGGTTTAGGGTATTAAGGTTAGGGTTAGGGTATTGGATATGGGGTTAGGGTTAGGGTTGGGTTAGGTTTGGGGTTGGGGTTAGGGTTTAGTGTTTAGGGTTAGGGTTGGGGCTGGGGCTGGGGTTAGTGCTAAAGCTGGGGCTGGGGCTAGGGTTTAGTTGGGGTTAGGGTTTAGGGTTGGGGTTGGGGTTGGGGTTAAGTGTTGTGGATAGTGTTAGGGTGGGTTGGGGTTGGGGTTGTGTTAGCATTAGGGTTAGGGTTAGTGTTTGGGGTTTGGGTTGGGGTTGGGATAAGGTTTTAGGGATAGGGTTAGGGTTAGGGTTAGGGGTTTAGGGTTAGTGTTAGGGATAGGGTTTTACGGTTTAGTGTTAGGGTTAATGTTAGGGTTAGGATTTGGGTTAGTGTTAGTATTGGTGCTTACGGTTACTGTTAGCCTTAGGGTTAGGGTTGTGTTAGCATTAGGATTAGGGTTAGTGTTTAGGGTTTGGGGTTAGGGTTGGCGTTTAGGGTTTAGGGATATGGTTGAGGTTACGGTTAGGGTTGGGGTTACGGGTAGCGTGAGGGGTAGGGGTGCGGTTAGGGGTGTAGTGTTAGGGTTAGCGTTAGGGATAGGGTTAGGGCTAGGGATAGGAATAGGGTAAGGGGCTGAGTGCTGGGGCTAGGGGTATGGCTATTGCTAAGGTTAGGGTTAGGGTTAGTGTTTGGGCTTATGTTGGGTTTACGGTTGGGATTTGGGGTTAGGGTCAGGGGTTGGGGTTGGCGTTAGTGTTATGTTTTAGGGTTTAGGCTTAGGGTTGGGGTTATGTTTGGGGTTATGGTTATGGCTAGGGTTAGGGTTGGGGTTAGGGGTTGGGGTTATGTGAAGGGGTAGGGGTAGGGGACGGTGAAGCAGTATGGCTAGGTGTTATGGTTTGAGTTCGGTTGGGGTTGGGTTGGGGTTAGCGTTAAGGTTAAGGTTTATGCTTTAGGGTTAGTGTTGGGGTTGGGGTTGGGGGCTAGTGCTAGGGTTAGAGCTAGGGATGGTGCTAGTGCTAAGGTTGGGGTTAAGTTTTGGGTTGGGGTTGGGGGTATGGGTAGGGGTAGGGTTAGGACTTCTTTTTAAGGTTGGGGTTGGGGTTATATTTGGATTGGGGTTGGGGTTGGGGTTGGGGTGTGGAGTTCAGGGTTAAGGTTGGTGTTGGGGTTTGGGGTTAGGGTTAGGATTAGGTTTGGGATTTGGGGTTGGGGTGGGGTTAGGGTTGGGGTGTAGAGTTTATGGTTGGGGTTAGTGTTAGTGTTAGGCTTTAGGGTTGGGGTTAACTTTGGGGTTGGGGTTGGGGTTGGGGTTAAGGTTGGTGTTAGATTTAGGGTTAGTGTTAGTGTTAGTGTTAGGTTTAGGGTTGGGGTTGGGGTTACGGTTGGGGATAGGTTTAGGGTAAGGGTATGTTTAGGGTTAGTGTTGGGGTTGGGGTTGGGGTTAGGGTTAGTGTTACTGTTGGGGTTAGGGTTAGAAGTTTAGATTTGGGGTTAGGGTTAGAATAGGGTTGGGGTTAAGTTTATTGTGGGGTTAGGGTTAGAGTTGGGGTTTGGGTTGGGGTTAGGTTTAGGGTTAGCCTTACTGTTTTGGTTAGGGTTAGAAGGGTTTGGATTAGGATTAGGGTTAGAATAGGGTTGGGGTTAGGTTTAGGGTATTAGGGTTGCGGTTGGCGTTTATTGTTAGGTTAGGGTTGGGGTAGGGTTCGGGCTGAGGTTGGGGTTAGGGTTGGGGTTGGGTTAGGGTTAGGGTTAGTATTGGGGTAGGGGTAGGGCTGGGGCTGGGGTTGGGGCTGGGGTTGGGTTTGGGGTTTGGGTTTAGGGTTACGGGTAGGGATAAGGGAAGGGGTATGGCTTGTGGTTAGTTGGTTGGGGTTAGGGTTAGGGTTAGGGTTGGGTTAGGGTTAGGGTTTAGGTTTTGGGGTTTAGGGTTAGGGTTAGGGTTAGGATTAATGTTGGGTTTAGGGTTAAGTTTAGGGTTAGGGTAGGGGTAGGGTTAGGGTTAAGGTTAGGTTGTAGGTTTTAGGGTTATGGTTAGTGTTAGGTTTGAGGCTTTAGTGTTAGGGTTAGCGTTGGGGGTTAGGGTTAGGGTTAGGGTTACGGTTAGTGTTAGTGTTAGTGTTAGGGTTAGGGTTGGGTTAGTGTTAGGGATAGGTTTACGTTTAGGGTTAGGGTATGTTTAGGATTAGGGTTGGGATTGGGGTTGGGGTTAGGTTTAGGGTTAGGGTTGGGGTTGGGGTTAGGTTAAGGGTTTAGTGTACTCTTGGGGTTAGGGTAAGAAGAGGTTTAGGTTTGGGGTTAGGCCTAGCATTTGGGGTTAGTTTTAGGGTTAGGATTTGCGGTTAGGGTTACTGGTAGGGGTAGGGATAGGGATAGAAGAAGGGGTATGGGTTGGGCTTAAGTATAGGGTTAGCGTTAGGGTTGGAGATAGGGATAGGGTAAGGGTTAGTGTTTGGGGTTTGGGGTTAGGGTTAGGGTTATGGTTATGGTTAGGGTTAATGTTAGGTTAGGGTTAGGATTGAATTTGGGGTTCGGGTTCGGGTTCGGGTTGGGGTTTGGGTTGGGGTTTGGGTTAGTGGTAGGGTATTAGGGTTAAGGTTAGGGTTTAGAATATGGGGTTATGGTTAAGATTATGGTTAGTGTTAGGGTTAGGGTTAGGGGTATGGTTAGGGGTAGGGTTAGGGTTAGGGTTTGCATTACTGTTAGGGTTAGGGTTAGAAGAGTTTTAGGTAATTGTTGGGGTTGGGGTTTGGGTTAGGGTTAGGATTAGGGTATTAAGGTTAAGGTTGGGTTTGGGATATGGGGTTGGGGTTGGGGTTGGGTTAGGTTTAGGATTAGGGGTATGGTTAGGGGTGCGGTTAGCGTTAGGGTTAGCATTACTGTTAGGGTTGGAAGAGGTTTGGGTTTAGGGTTAGGGATAGAATAGGGTTAGGGGTTATGTTTAGGGTATTAGAGTTACAGTTAGGGTTTGGGATTTAGAGTCATTGTTAGGTTTCGGTTGGGTTTAGGGTTTAGGGTTAGGATTGGGGTTAGTGTTGGGGTTAGGGGTTACGGTTGGGGTTACGTTTAGGGTTAGGCTTTGGAGTTAGTGTTGGGGTTAGTGTTAGGGTAGGAGTAGGGGAATGGGTTAGTGTTAGGGTTAGGGTTAGCATTGGGTATGGTTAGGGTTAGGGTAGGGTTTGGTGTTTGGGGTTGGGTTTAAGGTTAGGTCTGGGGCTGGGGTTATGGCAGGGGCTAATGCTAGGGGCTGGGGATACGGCTATGGCTAGGGTTGGGGTTGGGGTTTAGTATTAGTGTTGGGGTTAGGGTTAGCTTAGGGATTGTTGTTGGGGTTAGGGTTATGGTTGGGGTTGGGTTAAGGTTAGGGTGTAGGTTTGGGATTAGGGTTAGTGTTGGGGTTGGGGTTTAGTGTTAGGTTTGAAGTTTGGTTTGGGGTTAGGGTTAACGTTACTGTTACAGTTAGGTTTAGAAGGGTTTGGGTTTGGGGTTAGGGTTAGAATAGGGTTAGTGTTGGGGTTGGGGTCATGGTTGGGGTTGGGCTAAGGTTAGGGTTAGGGTTTAGTGTTGTGGTTCGCATTAGGGTTGGGTTTAAGGTTAGGGTTGGTGTTGGGGTCAGGGTTAGGGTTGGGGTTAAGGTTGGGGTTGGGGTTAGGGTTAGGATTAGGGTTAGGGGTTACAGTTATGTTTAGGGTTAGTTTTGGGGTTGGGGTTATGGTTAAGGTTGAGGTTGGGATTGGGGTTAAGTTTGGGGGTAGGGTTAGGGGTTTTGGTTGGGGTCAGGGGTTGGGTTTAGGGTTAGGGTGTGGGGTTTGGGGTTAGGGTTAGCATAAGGGGTTAGGGTGAGTGTTGGGTTTGGGGTTAGAGTTTAGTGTTAGGGTTAAGTTTAGTATTAATGTTGGGGGTACGGTTAAGGTAGGGGTTAGGTTTGGGGTTAGGGATAGGTTTGGGGTTAGGGTTGGTTTAGGGTTGGGGTGGGGATGGGGTTGGGGTTAGGGTTAGGTTTAACATTCCTGTTCGGTAGGGTTAGAAGAGTTTTAGGTTTACGGTTAAGGTTAGAATAGGGTTAGGGTTAGGTTAATAGTATTAAGGTTACGGTTGGGGTTTAGGATTTGGGGTTAATGTTGGGTTAGGGTAGGATTAGGGTTTAGGGTTCAGGTTAGGGTTGCTGTTGGGGTTAGGGAAGGGTTAGGTTTAGCGTTACTGTTAGGGTTAGAAGAAGTTTCGGTTGGGGTTGGGGTTTGGGTTTAGGGTTAGGGTTAGGGATAGGTTTAGGGTATTAAGGTTACGGTTGGGGTTGAGGATATTGGGTTAGGGTTAGGGTTGGGTTAGGTTTAGGGTTAGGGTTAGGGTTTAGTGTTTAGGGTTAGGGTTTGGGGCTGGGGCTGGGGTTAGTGCTAAGGCTAGGGCTGGGGTTATAGTGAGGTTTAGGGTGTGGGGTTGGGGTTAGGGTTAGGGTTAAGTGTTGTGGTTAGTGTCAGGTTGGGTTAGGGTTAGGGTTGTGTTAGCATTAGGGTTAAGGTTAGTGTTTAGGGTTAGGGTTAGGGTTAGGGTTGGGATAAGGGTTTAGGGATAGGGTTAGGGTTAGGGTTAGGGTTGGGTTAGGGTTAGTGTTAGGGGTAGGGTTTAGGGTTAAGGTTAGGGTTAGGATTATGGTTAGAGTTAGTTTTGGTGGTTACGGTTACAGTTAGCGTTAGGGTTGGGGGTTGTGTTAGCATTAGGGTTAGGGTTAGTGTTTAAAGTTAGGGTTAGGGTTAGGGTTTGGGGTTTACGGATAGGGTTAAGGTTAAGGTTAGGTTTAGGGCTGTGTTAGGTTTAGGGGTTACGTGTGTGCGGTGGGGGTAGGGGTATCGTTTGGGTGTGGGGTTAGGGTTGGGGTTAGGGTTAGGGATAGGGTTGGGTTGGGGTTAAGTTAGGGTATAGGGTTTAGGTTTTGGGTTGGGGTTAGGGTTTACGGTTTAGGGTTAGGGTTGGGTTTGGGGTTAAGGTTTGGCTAAGGTTGAAGGTTGGGGCAAGGGCTATTGCTGGGGCAAGGGCTACAGCTAGAGCTAAGGTTAGTGTTAGGTTTAGAGTTCAGGGGTTGGGTTTGGGGTTGGGGTTTGGGGTTGGGGTTGGGTTGGGTTGGGGTTGGGGTTGGGGCTATGGCTGGGTTACGTCTGGGCCTGGTGCTGGGGCTGGGGCTACGGCTGGGGCTGGGATTGGGGTAAGATTTGGGAGTTTGGGGTTGGGGTTAAGGGTAATATTGGGGTTAGGTTTTTGGGGTTTGGGGTTGGCGTTGGGGTTGGGTTTTGGGGTTTAGGCTTGGGGTGAGGGTTGGGGTTGGGGCTAGGGATAGGGTTGGGGCTAGGGTTGGGATTAGGTTTAGGGTTAGGGTGTAGAGTTTGGGGTTGGAGTTAGTGTTGGGGTTAGGCTTTGGGGTTGGGGTTAGCGTTAGGTGTTGGGGTTACGGTTGGGGTTAAGGTTAGTGTTAGATTTAGGGTTAGGGTTAGGGTTGGGGTTAGGGATAGGTTTAGGGGTAGGTTTAGGTTTAGGGTATGTTTAGGGGTAGGGTTGGGGTTGGGTTTAGGGTTAGGGTTAGGGTTAGTGTTACTGTTAGGTTTAGGGTTAGAAAGTTTAGATTTGGGGTTAGGGTTAGAATACGGTTAGGGTTAACGTTAGGATAGGGTTAGGGTTAGGGTTGGGGCTTGGGTTGGGTTAGAGTTATGGTTAGCTTTACTGTTAAGGTTAGGTTTAGAAAGGTTTGGGTTTGGGTTTAGGGTTAGAATAAGGTTGGGTTTAGGTTTAGGGTATTGGGGTTACAGTTAGCGTTTGGGATTTGGGGTTAGAGGATTGGGTTGGGGTTAGGGTTAGGGTTAGGGTAGGGTTGGGGCTAAGGTAAGAGTTAGAGTTAGCGTTGGGTTGGGGTTGGGATTAGTATTGGGGTAGGGTTAGGGCTAGGGATAGTGTTAGATCTAGGGTTGGGTTTGGGGTTTGGGGTTAGGGTTATAGGTAGGGATAAAGGATGGAGTATGGCTTGGGATTAGGGTTAGGGTTAGGTTTAGTGTTAGTGTTAGGGTGAGGTTAGGGTTTGGGTTGGGGTTAGGGTTTAGGGTTTAGGGTTAGGGTTAGGGTTCCAGTTAGGGTTAGGCTTTAGGGTTAGGGTTAGCGTTATTGGTTAGGGTTAGGCTTTAGGGTTAGGGTTAGTGTTATTGGTTGGGGTTAGGGTTAGGGTTAAGTTTAGGGTTAGGGTAGAGTTCGGGTTCGGGTTGGCGTTGGGGTTAGGAGTATGGTTACGGTTAGGGTTAGGGTTAGGGTTAGGGTTTATGGTTTAGGGATAGGATGAGGGATAGAGTTAAGGTACGGGTTATGGTTGGGTTAGGGTTAGGGTTAGGTTTGGGGCTAGGGCTGGGGCTACGGTTGGGTTTAGGCTTAGGGGTAGGAGAAGGGTTGAGGTTGTGGTTAATGTTACTGTTAAGTTTAGGGTAGAAGAGGTTTAAGTTT
The DNA here is from genome assembly GCA_917880005.1 of Nanger dama. Lineage (NCBI taxonomy): Eukaryota > Metazoa > Chordata > Mammalia > Artiodactyla > Bovidae > Nanger > Nanger dama. The sequence continues at coordinate 121,060 of CAKJTW010000272.1, read as the reverse complement.
AGGGTTGTGGTTAGAATAGGGTTAGAGTTAGGGTTTTGAATTTAGGGTTAAGGTTGGTTTAGGGGTGGGGTTGGGGTTTAGGATTAGGGTTAGGTTCATTGTTTAAGGTTAAGGTTAGGGTTGAGGAAGGGGTATGTTAGGGTTGTGGTTAGGGTTAGGGTTAGGGATAGGGTGAGGGTTATGGTTAGGGTTGGGTTGGGGTTAGGTTTGAGGGTTAGAGCTGAGGGTTGGGGTTGGGGGCTGGGTTTGGGGCTAGCGCTACAGATATGGTTGGGGTTACGGTTGGGGTAGGGGTTGAGGTTGAGTGTTGAGGGCTAGGGTTGGGGTTGGGTTAGGGTTAGGGTTAGTGTTAGGGGGAAGGGGTAGGGGTAGGGTGGTGTTTTTAGGGTTAGGGTTAGGGATAGGGTTGGGTTGGGGTTAGGGTTGGTTTAGGGTTAGGGGTAGGATTAGGGTTAGGGATAGGTTTAGGGCAAGGGCTGAGTGCTGGGGCTGGGGCTACAGCTAGGGCAAGGTTAGGGTTAGGGTTAGTGTTTAGGGTTAGGGTTAGGGTTATGCTTTTTAGTGTTAGGGTTAGCTTTATTGTTTAGGGTTAGGGTTAAGGTTTGTTTAGATTTATGGTTGGGGTTAGGGTTAGTGTTGGTTTTAGGGTTAGGGATTAGGGATAGGGGTAGGGGTATGGGTTGGGGTTAGGTTTAGGGATAGCGTTGTGTTGGGGTTGGGGCTAGGGTTACGATTGGGTTCAGAAATAGTGCCAGAGCTAGGGTTACGGCTAGGTGTGGGTTGGGGTTTAGGGTTAGTGTTAGGTTTAGGGTTTAATGTTGGGGTTGGTGTTAGGGAGAGTGTTAGGTTTGGGTTAGGCTTAGGGGTTGGGGTTAGTGTTAGGGTTAGGATTAGGGTTTGGGGTTAGGGTCAGGGTTAGGTTTAGTGGTTAGTGTTAGGGTTAGTGTTAGGATTAGGGGTTAGGGTTAAGGTTAGGGGTAGGTTTAGGGGTTGTGGTTGGGGTTAGGGTTAGTGTTGGTGTTGTTTTGGGGTTAGGTTTAATGTTTAGGGATAGGGTTAGGGTTGGGGTTTCGGGTTTCGGGATAGGGTTAGGGTTGGGTTACGGTTAGAGTTATAGCTTACGTTTAGGGTTAGTATTAGAGTTCAGGGTTTAGGTTTGGGATTAGGGTTAGGTTTAGGGTTGGGTTAGCGTTATGTTTAGGGTTGGGGCTGGGGCTGGGTATATGGTTGGGGCTGGGGCTGGGGCTTGGGCTAGGGCTAGGGTTACGGTTAGGGTTAGGGATTGAGTTAGGGGTAAGGGTTTAGGGCTGGATTAGGTTTAGGGTTAGTGTTTAGATTTAGGGTTAGGGTAGTGTTACGATTTATGTTTAGGTTTAGGGTTAGGGTTAGAGGTAGGTTAGTGGCTGTGGTTAGTGTTAGGTTTAGGGATAGGGTTAGGTTTGGGTTAGTGTTAGGGTTAGGGTTAGTGTTTAGTGTTAGGGTTTGGGCTAGGGCTGGGGTTTGGGGTTTAGGGATAGGGTTCGGTTTAATGTTAGGGTTAGTGTTAGGAGTAGGGGTAGGGATAGGGGTGGTGGTAAGGTTAGGATTAGTGTTAAGGTTAGGGTTGTGTTATGGATGGGGAGAGGGTAGATAGATGGTTAGTAGTAGGTTTAGGGTTAGGGTTAGAAGAGTTGGGGTTAAGATTAGGGTTGGGGTTACGGTTGGGGTTATGGGTAAGGTTTCGGGTTAGGGGTTAGGGTTAGTGTTAGGGTTTAAGTTTAGGGTTAGCATTTGAGTTAGCGTTAGGTGTTAGGTTTATGGTTAGGTGTTGGGATTAGGGATGGGGTAGAGGTAGAGGTAGGGGCTTTGGTTGGGTTAGGGATAGAGTTATGGTCGTGTTAGGGTTGGGGTTTAGGGTTTAGGGTTAGGGTTAATGTTTGGGTTAGTGTTAGGGCTAGGGATAGGGTTGGGGCTGGGTTTAGGGGCTGGGGGTTAGGGGTTAGGGTTAGGCTTTGGGGTTTAGGGTTAAGGTTAGGGTTAGGATTAGGGTGAGGGTTTAGGGTTAGTGTTAGGTGTTGGGATGAGGGTTAGGATCAGGATTGGGATAAGGTTAGGGTTAGAGTTAGGGTTATGGTTTAGAGTTTAGGGGTAGGGTTATGGTTAGTGTTAGTGCTAGGGTTGGGTCTGGGGCTGGGGCTGGGGTTAGGGCTAGGGCTGGGGGTTTAGGGTTGGGTGAGTTTGGGGTTAGCGTTAGGGGTAGGGTTGGGTTGGGAGGCTTAGGGTTAGGGGTAGGGGTAGTGGTATGTGTGGGGTTAAAGGTATGTGTGGGTTTGGGTTAGGGTTAGGTTTAGGGTTGGGTTGGGGTTGGGGTTAGGGTTAGGGTTTGGTTTAGGGTTAGGGTTAGGGTTGGGGTTAGGGTTAGTGTTACTATTAGGTTTAGGGTTAGAAGAGGTTTGGGATTACAGTTAGGGTTAGGGTAAGGGTTAGGGGTTTGGTTGGGGTTAGGGTTAGGGTTGAGGGGTTGGGGTTAGGGTTAGGGGTTTTGGGTTAGGGTTAGGGGTTTTTAGGGTTGGGTTTAAGGTCAGGGTTAGGGTTTAGGGGATAGGGTTAGCGTTGGGGTTAGGGGTTTGGGTTGGGGTTAGGGTTAAGGTTAGGTTAGGGGTTGGGGTTTGGTTTAGGGTTAGGGTTAGGGTTTAGGGTTAGGCATAGGGTTAGGATTAGAAATTTTGGTTGGGGTTAGGGGATGGGGTTTGGGGTTAGGGTTAGGGGTTAGGGTTAGGGGTTAGGGTTTGGTTTAGGGTTAGGTTTGGGGTTAGGGTTAGGGTTAGGGGTTCGGTTTGGGGTTAGGGATTTTGGTTGGGGTTGGGGTTAGGGTCAGTGTTAGGTGTTAGGGATAGGATTAGGGTTAGGGTTGAGGGTTTAAAGTTAGGGTTAGGGTTAGGGTTGAGGGTTTAGGTTTAGCGATAGTGTTGGGGTTAGTGTTAGGATTAGGGTTGGGGTTAGGGTCAGGGTCAGGGTTGTTAGGGTTTGAGTTAGGGTTAGCGTTAGTGTTAGCGTTAGCTTTAGGTTTAGTGTTAGGTTTGGGGTTAGGGTTTAGGGTTAGTGTTACGGTTGGGGTTAGGGGTTAGGGTTAGGGTTAGGTTAGGGTCAGGGATAGGGGTTTGGGATAGGGTTAGTGTTGGGGTGGGGTTAGGTTTGGGGTTGGGATTAGGGTTAGGTTAGGGTTAGGTTTAGCATTAGGGTTAGCGTTATGTTTAGGGTTAGCGTTACTCTTAGGTTTAGGGTTAGAGGGGTTTGGGTTAGGGTTAAAGTTAGGGTTAGTGTTAGGGGTTTTGGTTGGGGTTAAGTGTTAGGGTTGGGGTTGGGTTTAGGGTTAGGGTTAGGGTTAGGTTTGGGGGTTAGGGTTAGGGTTGGGTTTGGGGTTGGGGTTGGGGTTCGGGTTGTGGTAGGGGTGGGATTGGGGTTGGGGTTAGGGTTAGGTATGGGGTTGGGGTTACGGTTGGGGTTAGAGTGGGGGTTAGGTTTAGGGTTGGGACTGGGTTTAGGGTTAGGGTTGGGGTTACGGTTAGTGTTAGGGTTGGTGTTAGGGATAGTGTTAGGGTTGGGTTTAGGGGTTTAGTGTTAGGGTTACGGTTTAGGTTTAGGATTAGGGTTAGGGTTAGGGTAGGATAGGGTTGGGGTTAGGGGTTGGGGTTAGGGTTAGGGGTTTTGCTTGGGGGTTAGGGTTAGGTTTGGGTTTGCTTTAGGGTTGGGTTTAGGTTTGGTGTTGGGGTTATGGTTATGGTTAGGGTTGGGGTTGGGGTTTAGGCTTTAGGGATAAGGTTACGGTTACGGGTAGGGGTAGTGGTGCAGGTAGGTTTAGGGGCTGTGGTTCCTGTTAGGGATAAGGTTACGGTTGGGAAGGGGTAGGGTAGAGGTAGGGTTAGGGTTAGGTTTGGGCGAGTTGGGGTTAGGGTTAGGGTTAGCGGTTGGGTTTAGAAGTTTGGGTTGGGGTTAGGGTTTATTGTTGGGGTTAGGTTTAGTGTTTACTGTCAGGGCTAGGATTGGAGTTAGGCTTGGGGGTTAGGGTTGGGTGTGGTTTTAGGAGTTAGGGTTAGGATTAGGGATAGGGGTAGGGGTAGGGTTAAAGGTATGTGTGGGTTGGGGTTAGGGTTAGGGTTAGGTTTGGGTTGGGGTTAGGGTTGGGGTTAGTGTTTTGGGTTGGGGTTGGGGGTTGGGGTTACGGTTAGGGGTTGGGGTTTAGGGTTAGGGTTAGGATTAGGGTTATGGTTAGGGTTGGGGTAGGGGTTAGGGTTAGGTTTGTGATTAGTGTTAGGTTTAGGGTTAGGTTTGGGGTTATGGTGAGGGTGGGGTTGGGGTTGGGGTTGGGGCTGGTGTTAGAGTTAGGGTTAGGTTTGGGGTTAGGTTTAGCGTTAGGGTTAGCATTTGGTTTGGGGTTAGGGGTTGGGGTTAGGATTAAGGTTAGGGTTGGGGGTTGGGGTTGGGGTTGGGGTTACGTGTTGGGGTTAGGGTTAAGTTTGGGGTTAGGGGTTAGGGTTAGGGGTTGGGTTTGGGGTAGGGGTTAGGGTTGGGATTGGGCTTGTGGTTAGGGTTGGTGTTGGGGTTAGGGTTAGGGTTGGGGTTGCGGTTAGGGGTTAGGTTTAGGGTTGGGTTTAGTGTTAGGGTTTGGATTGGGATTAGCATTAGGGTTGAGGATAGTGTTAGGGTTAGGGTTAGGTCTGAGGCTTGGGGCTGGGTTTAGGACTGGGCTAGGGGTTGGGGTTAGGGTTAGGGTTGGGTGATTTTAGGATTAGCGTTGGGGGTAGGGGTAGTGTTGGGTTAGGGTTAACTTTGGGGTTAGGGGTATGGGTAGGGTTGGGTTAGGTTTACGGTTAGGGGTAGGAGTAGGGTTAGGGTTAAAGGTATGTGTGGGTTGGGGTTAGGGTTAGTGTTAGGGTTAGGGTTAGGGTTGGTTTAGGGTTAGCGTTACTCTTAGGTTTAGGGTTAGAAGGTTTTAGGTTGGGGTTAAAGTCAGGGTTAGGGTTAGGGGTTTTGGTTAGGGTTAGGGTTAGGTTTGGGGTTGGGTTTAGGGTTGTGGTTGGGGTGAGGGTTGGGATTGGGGTTGGGTTTAGGGTTGGGATTGTGCTTCGGGTTGGGGTTGGGGTTGTGGTTAGGGATAGGGTTGGGGTTAGGGTTACGGTTGGGGTTAGGGTTGGGGGTTAGGATTCGGGTTAGGGTTAGGGTTTGGGTTGGTGTTACGGTTAGGGTTGGGGTTATGGTTAGTGTTAGGGTTGTTGTTACGGTTAGGGTTAGGGTTAGGTTTAGGGGTTGGGGCTAGGGTTAGTGTTAGTGTTAGGGTTAGGGTTAGGGTTAGGTGTTAGTGTTGGGGTTAGGGTTAGGGGTTTTGGTTAGGGTTAGGATTACGGTTAGGGTTAGTGTTAGGGTTAGGGTTAGGTGTTAGGGTTAGGGTTAGGGTTAGAGGTTTTGGTTAGGGTTGGGGTTAGGGTTAGTGTTGGGGTTTGATTTAGTGTTAGGGTTAGTGTTAGTGTTGGGGTTATGGTTCGTGCTAGGGATAGGTTTAGGACTAGGGCTAGTGCTGGGGCTGGGAGCTGGGGCTGGGGCTTGGGTTGGGGTTAGTGTTTAGTGTTATGGTTGGGGTTAGGGTTAAGGGTAGGGAGGTTTAGGATTAGGGTTAGGGTTAGCGATGGTGTTAGGGGTTAAGATTAGGGTAGGGATTATGGTTGGGGTTAGGATTAGGGTTAGGGTTAGGGGTTAGGATTAGGGTTATTGTTAGTGTTGGGTTAGGGGTTGGGGTTAGGTTTGTGATTAGTGTTAGGTTTAGGGTTAGGTTTGGGGTTATGGTGAGGTTGGGGTTGGGATTAGGGGTGAGGTTGGGGTTAGGGTTAAGGTTGGTGTTAGGGGTTGGGGTTAGGTTGGGTTGGGTTGGTTTAGCGTTAGGGTTAGCATTAGGTTTAGGGTTAGCGTTAGATTTGGGGTTAGGGTTAGGGTTAGGGTTAGGGTTAGGATTAAGGTTGGGGTTAGGGGTTGGGGTTGGGGTTGCGTGTTGGGGTTAGGGTTAGGTTTGGGGTTAGGGGTTAGGGTTGGGGTTAGGGTTAGGTTTGGGGTAGGGGTTAGTGTTGGGATTGGGGTTGGGATTAGGGTTGGTATTGGGCTTGTGGTTAGGGTTGGGGGTTGGGATTAGGGTTAGGGTTGGGTTGCGGTTGGGGTTAGTGTTAGGGTTGGGTTTAGTGTTAGGGTTTGTGTTGGGATTAGCTTTGGGTTGGGGATAGGGTTAGGGTTAGCATTAGGGTAGGTCTAAGCCTGGGGCTGGGGTTGGGGCTGGGCTGGGGCTAGGGTTAGGGTTGGGGTTGGGTGATTTTAGGGTTAGCGTTGGGGTAGGGGTAGTGTTGGGTTGGGTTGAACGTTAGTGTTAGGGGTTATGGGTAGGGTTGGTTTAGGTTTACGGTTAGGGGTAGGAGTAGGGTTAGGGTTAAAGTTATGTGTGGGTTAGGGTTAGGGTTAGTGTTAGGGTTAGTGTTCGGGTTGGTTTAAGGTTAGCGTTACTCTTAGGTTTAGGGTTAGAAGGTTTGGGGTTAGGGTTAAAGTTAGGGTTAGGGTTAGGGGTTTGGGTTAGGGTTAGGGTTAGACTTGGGTTTGGGGTTGGGGAAAGGGTTGTGGTTGGGGTAAGGGTTGGGATTGGGGTTGGGATTAGTGTTGGGATTGTGCTTCGGTTTAGGGTTTGGGTTGGGGTTAGGGTTAGGGTTTGGGTTACGGTTACGGTTAGGATTAGAGTTGGGGTTAGAGTTGGGGTTAGGGTTAGGTTTAGGGTTGGTGTTACGGTTAGGGTTGGGGTTACGGTTAGTGTTAGGGTTGGTGTTAGTGTTAGGGTTAGGGTTAGGTTTAGGGGTTAGGGTTAGGGGTTAGGGTTAGTGTTAGGGTTAGGGTTAGGGTTAGGTGTTAGTGTTAGGGTTAGGGTTAGGGGTTTTGGTTAGGGTTAGGGTTTGGGTTAGGTGTTAGGGTTAGGGTTAGTGTTAGGGGTTTGGTTAGGGTTAGGGTTAGGGTTTGATTTAGTGTTAGGGTTAGGGTTAGTGTTGGGGTTATGGTTCGTGCTAGGGATAGGTTTAGGACTGGGGCTGAGTGCTAGGGCTAGTGCTAGGACTAGGCTGGGCTGGGGCTCGGGTTTGGGTTTTTTTAGTGTTATGGTTGGGGTTGGGGTTAAGGGTTGGGAGGGTTTGGGGTTTGGGGTTGGGGTTAGCGATAGTGTTGGGGTTTAGGTTAGGGTTAGGGATTAGTGTTGGTGTTTGGGATTGGTTATAGGGAAAGTGTTTGGGATTAGGATATCTGCTAGGGTTAAAGTTGGGGTTAGGGTTGGGGTTGGGCCTAGAGCTAGGATTAGGGTAGGGTTGGGGTAGGGTTGGCGTTGGGGTTGGGTTTAGGGTTAAGGTTAGCGTTACTATTAGGTTTATTGGTATAGGGGTTGGGTTTATGGTTATGGTTAGAATAGGGTTGGGGCTAGTGTTATGGGTAGGTTTAGGGGTTGTGGTTAGTGTTAGGATTAGGGTTAGTGTTAGGGTTGGATTAGGGTTAAGGTAAGGGTTGGTGTTTAGTGTTAGGGTTAGTGTTAGGGTTATGGTTTAGGCTTTAGGGATAGGGTTATGGTTAGGGGTAGGGGTAGTGGTGCAGGTAGGTTAGGGGTTGTGGTTCGGGTTAGGGATAAGGTTATGGTTGGGTTAGTGGTAGGGGTAGAGGTAGGGTTAGGGTTAGGGTTAGACGAGTTAGGGTTAGGGGTAGGGTTAGCGGTTGGGTTAGAAGCTAGGGTTAGGGTTAGGGTTTAGTGTTGGGGTTAGGGTAAGGGTTTAGTGTCAGGGCTGGGATTTGAGTTGGGTTTGGGGGTTAGGGTTAGGTGTGGTTTTAGGAGTTAGGGTTACAGTAAGGTATAGGGGTTGGGGGAGGGTTAAAGGTATGGGTGGGTTGGGGTTGGGGTTAGGGGTTGGGGTTAGGGTTTGAGATAGGGGTTAGGGATACGGTTGGGGTTAGCGTTAGGGTTAGGGTTTAGGGTTAGGGTAAGTATTAGGTTTGGGGTTAGGGTTGGGGTAGTGATTAGGGTTAGGGTTGTGATTAGTGTCAGATTTAATGTTGGGTTTGGGGTTATGGTTGGGGTTGGGGTTGGGGTTATGGTTAGGGTTGGGGTTGGGTTTAGGGTTAGGGTTGGGGTTAGGGTTAGGGTTGGTGTTAGGATTAGGGTTAGGTTAGGGTTAGGGTTGGGGTTAGGATTGGGGTTTGGGGTTTGGTTTAGGGTTAGGATTAGTGTTAGGGATGGCCTGTTACTCTTAAGTTTAGGGTTAGAAGTAGGTTTTGTGGGTTAGGGGTTAGGGTTAGGGGGGTTTGGTTTAGGGTTAGGGTTGGGGTTAGGGTTAATGTTAGGTTTAGGGTTGGGGTTTGGTTTAGGGTTAGGTTTGGGGTTAGGTTTACAGTTAGGAATAGGGTTAGGATTAGAGATTTTGGTTGGGGTTAGGGGTTGGGGTTAGTGTTAGTTTAGGTTTGGGGTTAGATTTTGGGATTAGGGTTAGGGTTAGGCTTGGGGTTTAGGGTTAGTGTTAGGGTTAGGGTTGTTGTTGGGGTTGCGGTTGCGTTTGGGGTGGGGTCAGGGTCAGGGTTTGAGGGTTGAGGTTTGCATCATGGTTAGGGTTAGGGTTAGGGTTAGGCTTAGGGTTGGGCTTTGGGGTTGGGGGTTAGGGTTAGGTTGGGGTTAGGGTTAGGGTTATGGTTTGGTTTAGGGTTAGGGTTAGGTTTGGGGTTAGGGTTTGGTTTAGGGTCAGGATTGGGGTTAGGGTTGGGGTTACGGTTGGGGTTTTGGTTGGGGTCAGGGTAAAGTTTGGGGTTTAGGGTTAGGATTAGGGTTAGGGTTAGGGTTTAGGGTTGGGGTTGGGGTTAGGGTTTAGGGTTAGCGATAGTGTTAGGGTTAGTGTTAGGATTCGGGTTTGGGTTTGGGTCAGGGTCAGGGTCAGGGTTTGGGGTTAGGGTTAGCGTTAGTGTTAACGTTAGCTTTGGGTTAGCGTTGGGTTTAGGGTTAGGGTTAGGGTTAGGGGTTAGGGTTAGTGTTATGGTTGGGGTTGGGGGTTGGGGTTGGGGTCAGGGGATGGGGTTAGGGTTAGGGTTGGGGTTGGGGTAGGGTTAGGGTTGGGGTTGGGGTTAGTGTTAGGGTTAGGGTTAGTTTTAACGTAGGGTTAACTTTAGCTTTAGGGTTAGCATTAGGTTTAGGGTTAGGGGTTAGGGTTAGGGATTAGGGTTAGTGTAAGGGTTAGGGTTAGGGGTTAGGGTGGGGATAGGGTTAGGGGTTACGTGTTAGGGTTAGTGTTAGGTTTAGGGTTAGGGTTTACGGTTAGGGTTAGGGGTTGGGTTTGGGTTAGGGGTAGGGTTGGGCTTGGTGTTAGGGCTGGGACTGGTGTTCTGGTAAGGGTTGGGATTGCGGTTGGGGTTTGGGTTTTGGTTCGGGTTAGGGTTAGGTTTAGAGTTGGTGTTAGGTTTAGGGTTAGGGATAGGGTTAGGTTTAGGGGTTAGTGTTAGGATTAGATTTAGGGTTAGGGGTTGGGTTTAGGATTGGGGTTAGAGTTACAGTTAGAGTTAGTGTTAAGTTTTAGGGTTGGGGTTGGGGTTAGTGTTTAGTGTTAGGTTTTGAGTTAGTGTTTGGGGTTAGGGTTATGGTTAGTGTTAGGGTTGGTGTTAGGTTTAGGACTAGGGTTAGGATTAGTGTTTAGGGTCAGATTGACGGTTAGGGTTCAGGAATTTGCGAAAGGGTTAGGGTTAGGGTTAAGGTTAGGGTTAGGGATTGCGGTTGGGGTTAGGGTTAGGGTTAGGTTGGCTTAAAGTTAAGGTTAGGGTTAGGGTTAGAGGTAGGGTTGTGGTTTTGGTTGGGGTTAGGCTTAGGTTTGGGGTTAGGATTAGGTTTATGGTTGGGATTAGGTTTAGGTTTAGGGGTTGAGGCTAGGGTTAGGTTTGGGGTTCGGCTTGGGGTTGGGGTTAGGGGTTGGGGTATGGGGTTGGGATTACGGTTAGAGTTAAGGTTATGGTTAGTGTTAGGGTTAGGGTTAGTGTGGTTAAGGTTAGGGTTGGTGTTGGGGTTAGGGTTAGGGTTGGGTTGGGGTTGGGGTTACAGGTTAGGTTTGGGGTTGGGGTTTGGGGTTGGGGTTAGGTTTGGGGTTGGGGTTTGGTTGGGGGTAGGGTTAAAGTTAGTGTTTAGTGTTAGGGTTGGGGTTTAGGGTTTAGGGATATGGTTAGGGTTTGGTTTAGGGTTAAGGGGAAAATGGGTTGGTGGTTGTGTTTAGGGTCATGGTTAGGGGTAGGGTTGGGTTAGGGTTAGGGTTATTGTTACAGTTTAGTGTTTAAGGTTAGAGTTAGGGTTAGGTTTAAGGTATGGGGTAGGGTTAGAGTTATGATTTTGGGTTGGGGTGAGGTTTGGGTTAGGGATTAGGGATTAGGGATGGGTTTGGTGTTAGATTTATGGTTGGGGCTAGGGATAGGTTTGGGACTAGGGCTAGTTCTGGGAGCTGGGGCTGGGTTTTGAGGAAAGGGTTGGGGTTGGTGTTTAGTGTTATGGTTGGGGTTAGAGTTGGGGCAGGGATAGTGTTGGGGGTTGGGGTTGGGTTTGGGGTTAGGCATAGAGTTGGGGTTAGGGTTATGGTTAGGAGTTGGGTTTGGGGTCAGGGTTAGGGTTGGGAAAAGGGTTTGGGCTTAGAATAGGTGTTAGGGATAAAGTTAGGGTTAGGGTTGGGTTGGCCCTAGGGCTGAGGTAGGCTTAGGGTTAGGGTAGACTTGGGTTGGGATTGGTGTTTAGTGTTGGGGTTAAGGTTGGGGTTGGGGTTTGGGGTTTAGGAATAGGATTAGGGATAGGCTTGGGTTTATGTTTGGGGCTAGGTTGGATTTGGGGTAATGGTTAGTGTTAAAGTTAGCATTGGGGTAGGGGTTAGGGGTTGGGTTGGGGTTAGGGGTAGGGGTATGGGTAAGGGTAGGTGTTAGGGTTGGGGTTAGGGGTTAGGTTTATGGTTAGGGTAGGTATAGGTTTGGGGTTGGGGTTGGGGTTAGGGATAGGATTAGGTGTGGGGGTTAGGGTTAGAGTACGGTTGGGATAAGGGTTCGAAGGGTTTTTGGTTTAGGGTTAGGGTTAGAATAGGGTTAGGGATAGGGTTAGGGATAGGGTGCGGTTGGGGTTTAGGGTTTGGGTTGAGGTTGGGGTTAAGGTTAGGGTTAGGGTTAGCATTACTCTTGGGTTTAGGGTTAGAAGTGGTTTCGGTTTGGGGTATGATTTAGGGTTAGGGTTGGGGGTTAGGCTTATGGTTGGGGTTGGGGTTACGTTTCGGGTTTAGGGGTAGGGGTAGCGGTATGTGTTGGGGTTTGGGTTGGGGTTAGGGTTAGGGTTGGGTTGGGTTACGGTTAGGGTGTACCATTAGGGTTAGGGTTGGGGTTTGGGTTTGGTGTTAGGGTTAGTGTAATGGAAGGGTTAGTTGCTTAGATTGGGGTTAGGGTTAGTGTTGGTGTTAGGATTAAGGGTAGGGTTATGGATGAGGTTGGGTTTGGGGTTAGGGGTTAAGTTGGGTTGGGGTTGGGGCTGGGTTTGGGAATAAGGCTAGGGCTGGTCCTGGGGCTACAGCTGAGGCTAGGGTCTCAAGCTGGGGTTAGTGTGAGGGTTAGGCTTTGGGGTTGGGGTTGGGGTTGGGGTTTATGTTTGGGGTTAGGGGTTAGGGTGGGTTTGGTGTTGGGGTTAGGGTTGGGTTTGGGGTTAGCGCTACTGTTGGGTTGAGTGTAGAAGGGGTTTGGGTTTGGGGTTAGCATTAGAATAAAGTTAGGGTTAGATTGGTTTATTGGGGTTAGGGTTGGGTTAGGGATAGTGTTGGGGTTTAGTGTTAGGATTAAGGTTAGGGAGTCAGGATTAGGGGCTGGGATTGGGGTTAGGGTTGGGGGTTAGGGGAAGGGTTAGGGGTCGGGGTATTGATTGGAGTTAGGGTTAGGGTTAGGATTGGATTAAGGTTAGTGTTGGGGTTAGAATTTAGGATTAGTGTTGGGGTTAGGTTAGGGTTAGGGTTAGGGTTAGTTTTGGGGTTATGTTTAGGGTTATTGTTAGGGTTAGGGTTAGTGTTAAAGTTGGGGTTAGGGTTAGGGTGAGGATTAGGGTTAGTGTTAGGGTTAGCGTTAGGGATAGTGTTAGGGTTTAGGTTTAGGGTTAGTGTACGGTTAGGGTTAGGGTGGGTTTGGGGTGAGAGTCAGGGTTACGGTTGGGTTTAGGGTTAAGAATAGGGTTAGGGTTAGGCCGAGAGATAGGGTTTAGGCCTCGGGCTAGTGCTAGTGCTAAGGCTAGAGTTATGGTGTGGGTTAGGGTACGGTTAGGGGTAGGGTTGGGGTTGGGGTTAGGGATAGGATTAGGGGTTAAGTTTAGGGTTGGGGTTAGGGTACGGTTGGGGTTAGGGCCAGAAGGGTTTCAGTTGAGGTTAGGGTTAGAATAGGGTTAGGGTTAAGGATAGGGTTAGGGTTGGGGTACGGTGAGGGGTAGGGTAGGGGTTGGGGTTAGGGTTAGGTTTGGGATTTAGTGTTGGGGTTTAGTTCAGGGTTAGGGTTAGGGGTTAGGGTTAGGGGTAGGGTTAAGTGGTAGGAGTATGGGTTGGGGATTGGGTTAGGGTCAGGTTTCGGGTTAGATTAGGGTAATGGTAAGTGTTGCAGTTAGCATTAGGTTGGGGTTATGGTTGGGTTAGTGTTAGGGGTAGGGGTATTGGTAGGGTAGGTGTTAGGGTTAGGGTTAGGGTTAGGTATATGGTTAGGGTAGGTATAGGTTTGGGGTTGGGGTTGGGGTTAAGGATAGGATTAGGGTTAGGGTTGGGGTTAGGGGTTAGGTTTGAGAACGATTAGGGTTAGGGTTCGAAGCGGTTTTGAATTAGGGTTATGGTTAGAATAGGGTTAGGGATAGGGTTAGGGTTAGGGTATGGTTAGGGTTAGGGTTGGGGTTGGGGATGGGGTTAGTGTTAGGGTTAGGGTTAGCATTACTCTTAGGTTTGGGGTTAGAAGGGTTTCGGTTTAGGGTTTGATTTGGGGTTAGGGTTAGGGTTAGTCTTAGGGTTGGGTTTGGGGTTTAGGGTTTAGGGTTAGGGGTAGGGGTAGCGGTATGTGTTGGGGTTTGGGTTGGGGTTAGGGTTGGGTTGGGGTTCCGGTTAGGGTTTAGGGTTAGGCTTAGGGTTAGTGTTAGTGTTAGGAGTTAGGGTTAGGGTTAAGGTTGGGGTAAGGGTTAGCGTTAGGGTTAGGGTAGGGTTAGGTTTGTTTTACGGTTAGGGGTATGGGTAGGGGGTAGCGGTAGGTTATGGGCTGGGTTATGGTAGAGTTAGAGTTAGGGTTAGCATTACTCTTAGGGTTGGGGTTAGAAGAGTTTTCATTTAGGGTGAGTTTGGTTTAGGGTTAGGGGTTAGGCTTAGGGTTGGGGTTAGGGCTGGGTTATGGTTAGGGTTAATGTTGGGTTTAGGTTTAGGGCAGGTTTAAGTTTAGTGTTGGGGTTGGGGTTAGGAATAAGGTTAGGGTTAGCATTACTGTTGGGGTTGGGGTTAGAAGAGGATTAGGTTTGGGGTTTCGGATACCATGGGGTTAGGGTTAGTGTTAGGGTTAGGGTGCAGTTAGTGTTAGGGGTCAGAAGGGTTTCAGTTTGGGGTTGGGGTTAGAATATGGTTGGGGTTGATGTTAGGGTTAGGGTTAGGGTACAGTTAGGGGTAGGGTAGGGGTTGGGGTTAGGGTTAGGTTTAGGGTTTAGGGTTAGGGTTTGGTTCAGGGTTAGGGTTAGGGGTTAGGGGTAGGGGTATTGTAGGGGTATGTGTAGGGTTAGTGGTAGGATTATGGGTTGTGGTTTGGGTTAGGGTTAGGGTTAGGGTTAGATTTAGGGTAATGGTTAGTGTTACAGTTAGCATTAGGGTTAGGGTTATGGTTGGGTTAGGGTTAAGGGTAAGGGTATGGGTAGGGGTAGGTGTTGGGGTTAGAGTTAGGGTTAGGTTTATGGTTAGTGTAGGTATAGGTTTAGGGTTGGGGTTGGGGTTAGGGATAGGTTTAGGGTTTAGGGTTAGGTTTAGAGAATGGTTAGGGTTAGGGTTCGAAGCAGTTTTGGTTTAGGGTTAGGGTTAGAATAGGGTTAGGGACAGGGTTAGGGTTAAGGTACAGTTAGGGTTAGGGTTGGGGATGGGGTTGGGGTTAGGGTTAGGGTTAGGGTTAGCATTACTCTTAGGTTTAGGGTTAGAAGGGTTTCGGTTTAGGGTTTGATTTGGGGTTAGGGTTAGGGGTTAGACTTAGGGGTTAGGGTTAGGTTTAGGGTTTTGGGGGTAGGGGTAGGGGGTAGCGTATGTGTTGGGGTTAGGGTTAGGATTGGGTTACGGTTAGGGTTGGGGTTTAGGGTTAGGGGTTATGGTTAGTGTTAGGGTTAGGGTTAGGGTTAGGGTTAAGGTTGGGGTAAGGGTTACCGTTAGGGTTAGGGTTGTTTTACGGTTGGGGGTAGGGGTAGGAGTAACAGTGGGGTATGGGCTGGGGTTAGGGTCGGGTTAGAGTTAGGATTAGCATTACTCTTAGGGTTAGGGATAGAAGAGGTTTGGTTTAGGGTAAGTTTTGGGGTTAGGGTTAGGGGTTGAGGCTTAGGTTTAGGGTTAGGGTTGGGTTATGGTTAGGGTTAGTGTTAGGTTTAGGTTTAGGGTGGGTTTAAGTTTGGTGTTGGGGTTGGGGTTAGGGATAGGATTAGGGTTAGCATTACTGTTAGGGTTAGGATTAGAAGAGGATTAGGTTTAGGGTTATGGTTACCATAAGGTTAGGGTTAGTGTTAGGGTTGGGTTACGGTTAGGGTTAGGGTCGGGGTTGGGGTTGGGGTTAGGGTTAGGGTTATTGGTTAGGGTTAGGGTTAGGTTAGGGGTTACGGTTATGATTAGGATTCAGGGTAGGGGTAGGCGTAGGGAATGGGTTGGGATTAGGGTTACGGTTTGTTTTATTGTTGTATAAGGATTAGGGTTAGTGTTAGTGTTTAGCGTTAGGGTTAGGTTAGGGTTAGGGTTGGTGTTGGGGTTAGGGTTAGGGTTGGGTTAGGGTTTAGGGTTAGGGGTTAGGTTTAGGGTTGGGGTTTGGGGTTAGGGTTAGGATTAGGGTTAGTGTTTGGTTAGGGGTAGGGTTAAAGTTAGTGTTTAGTGGTAGGGTTAGGGTTTAGGGTTTAGGGATATGGTTAGGGTTTGGTTTAGGGTTAAGGGGAGAAATGGGTTAGGGGTTGTGTTTAGGGTCATGGTTAGGGTTAGGGTTGGGTTAGGGTTAGGGTTATTGTTACAGTTTAGTGTTTAAGGTTAGAGTTAGGGTTAGGGTTAAGGTATGGGGTAGGGTTAGAGTTATGATTTTGGGTTAGGGTGAGGGTTGGGGTTAGGGATTAGGGATTAGGTTTAGTGTTAGGTTTATGGTTGGGGCTAGGGATAGGTTTGGGACTAGGGCTAGTTCTGGGGCTAGGGCTGGGTTTAGGGAAAGGGTTAGGGTTAGTGTTTAGTGTTATGGTTAGTGTTGGGGTTAAGGGCAGGGATAGTGTTGGGGTTAGGGTTGGGTTTAGGGTTAGGCATAGAGTTAGGGTTAGGGTTATGGTTGGGAATTGGGTTTAGGGTCAGGGTTGGGGTTTGGGGTTGGGGTTAGGGTTAGAAAGGGTTTGGGCTTAGAATAGGTGTTAGGGATAAAGTTAGGGTTAGGGGTTAGGTTTAGCCCTAGGGCTGGGGGTGGGCTTAGGGTTAGGGGTAGGCTTAGGGTTAGGGGTTAGTGTTTGGTGTTGGGGTTGGGTTAGGGGTTGGGGTTTGGGGTTTAGGAATAGGATTAGGGATAGGCTTAGGTTTAGGTTTGGGGCTGGGTTAGATTTGGGGTAATGGTTAGTGTTAAAGTTAGCATTAGGGTGGGGTTAGGTTTGGGTTAGGGTTAGGGGTAGGGGTATGGGTAGGGTAGGTGTTAGGGTTAGGGTTGGGGTTGGGTTTATGGTTAGGGTAGGTATAGGTTTAGGGTTGGGGTTGGGGTTAGGGATAGGATTAGGTGTGGGGTTGGGGTTAGAGTATGCTTAGGATAAGGGTTCGAAGGGTTTTGGTTTAGGGTTAGGTTTAGAATAGGGTTAGGGATAGGGTTAGGGATAGGGTACGGTTGGGGTTTAGGGTTTGGGTTGGGGTTAGGGTTAAGGTTAGGGTTAGGGTTAGCATTACTCTTGGGTTTAGGGTTAGAGTGGTTTCGGTTTAGGGTATGATTTAGAGTTAGGGTTAGGGGTTAAGCTTATGGTTAGGGTTAGGGTTACGTTTCGGGTTTAGGGGTAGGGGTAGCGGTATGTGTTGGGGTTTGGGTTAGGGTTAGGGTTAGGGTTGGGTTAGGGTTATGGTTAGGGTGTACCATTAGGGTTGGGGGTTGGGGTTTAGGTTTAGTGTTGGGGTTAGTGTAATGGAAGGGGTTAGTTGCTTAGATTGGGGTTAGGGTTAGTGTTAGTGTTAGGATTAAGGGTAAGGTTATGAATTGAGGTTGGGTTTGGGGTTAGGGGTTAAGTTGGGTTGGGGTTGGGGCTGGGTTTGGGAATAAGGCTGGGGCTGGTCCTGGGGCTACAGCTGAGGCTAGGTCTCAAGCTGGGGTTAGTGTGGGGGTTGGGCTTTAGGGTTGGGGTTGGGGTTAGGGGTTTGGGTTTGGGGTTAGGGTTAGAGTGGGTTTGGGGTTGGGGTTGGGTTTGGGGATAGCGCTACTGTTAGGTTGGGTTAGGGTTGGGGAGTACGGTGAGGGTAGGGTAGGGGTTAGGGTTAGGGTTGGGTTTGGGGTTTAGTGTTAGGGTTTGGTTCAGGGTTAGGGTTAGGGGTTAGGGTTAGGGGTAGTGTTAGTGGTAGGAGTATGGGTTGGGGATTGGGCTGGGGTCAGCTTTTGGGTTGGGTTTGGGGTAATGGTTGGTGTTGCAGTTAGCATTAGGTTAGGGTTATGGTTGGGTTAGTGTTGGGGGTAGGGGTATGGGTAGGGGTAGGTGTTAGGGTTGGGGTTAGGGTTAGGGGTTATGATTAGGGTAGGTATAGGTTTAGGGTTGGGGTTGGGGTTAAGGATAGGATTAGGGTTAGGGTTAGGTTTAGGGTTAGGTTTAGGGAACGGTTGGGGTTAGTGTTCGGCGGTTTTGAATTATTGTTAGGGTTAGAATAGGGTTAGGGATAGGGTTAGGGTTAGGGTATGGTTAGGGTTAGGGTTGGGGTTGGGGATGGGGTTAGGGTTAGGGTTGGGGTTAGCATTACTCTTAGGTTTAGGGTTAGAAGGGTTTCAGTTTAGGGTTTGATTTAGGGTTAGGGTTAGAGGTTAGTCTTACGGTTAGGGTTAGGGTTAGGTTTAGGGTTTAGGGTTTAGGTTTAGGGTTTAGGGTTTAGGGTTAGGGGTAGGGAGGTAGCGGTATGTGTTGGGGTTTGGGTTAGGGTTAGGGTTGGGTTAGGGTTCCGGTTGGGGTTTAGGGTTAGGCTTAGGGTTAGTGTTAGTGTTAGAAGTTAGGGTTAGGGTTAAGGTTTGGGTAAGGGTTAGCGTTAGGGTTAGGGTAGGGTTAGGTTTGTTTTACGGTTGGGGGTAAGGGTAGGGGTAATGGTGGGTTATGGGCTGGGTTATGGTAGAGTTAGAGTTAGGGTTAGCATTACTCTTGGGGTTAGGGTTAGAAGAGTTTTCATTTAGGGTGAGGTTTAAGGTTGGGGTTGGGGGTTAGGCTTAGGGTTGGGGTTAGGGTTGGGTTATGGTTAGGGTTAATGTTGGGTTTAGGTTTAGGGTAGGTTTA
Organism: Nanger dama; assembly: GCA_917880005.1. Classification (NCBI taxonomy): domain Eukaryota; kingdom Metazoa; phylum Chordata; class Mammalia; order Artiodactyla; family Bovidae; genus Nanger; species Nanger dama. The sequence continues at coordinate 103,311 of CAKJTW010000272.1, read as the reverse complement.
AGTTTAGTGATGGGGTTAGGGTTAGGGATAAGGTTAGGGTTAGCATTACTGTTGGGGTTAGGGTTAGAAGGGATTGGGTTTAGGGTTTCGGTTACCATGGGGTTGGGGTTGGTGTTGGGGTTAGGGTGCAGTTTGTGTTAGGGTCAGAAGGGGTTTCGGTTTGGGGTTAGGGTTAGAATATGGTTAGGGTTGAGGTTAGGGTTAGGGTTGGGGTGCGGTTGGGGGTAGGGTAGGGGTTGCGGTTAGGGTTAGGTTTGGGGTTTAGGGTTAGGGTTTGGTTCAGGGTTAGGGTTAGGGGTTGGGGGTTGGGGGTAGGGGTAGGGTTAGTGGTAGGAGTATGGGTTGCGGTTTGGGTTAGGGTTAGGGTTAGGGTTAGGTTTAGTGTAATGGTTATTGTTACAGTTAGCATTAGGGTTAGGGTTATGGTTGGGTTAGGGTTAATGGTAGGTGTTAGTGTTAGGGTTAGGTTAGGGTTAGGTTTATGATTAGGGTAGGTATAGGTTTAGGGTTGGGGTTGGGGTTAGGGATAGGATTGGGGTTAGGGTTAGGTTTAGGAGAATGGTTGGGGTTGGGGGTTCGAAGCAGTTTTGGTTTAGGGTTAGGGGTTAGAACAGGGTTAGGGACAGGGTTAGGGTTAGGGGTACAGTTAGGGTTAGGGTTGGGGATGGGGTTGGGGGTTGGGGTTAGGGTTGGGTTAGCATTACTCTTAGGTTTGGGGTTAGAAGAGGTTTCGGTTTGGGGTTTGATTTAGGGTTAGGGTTAGGGGTTAGACTTAGGGTTAGGGTTAGGTTTAGGGTTTAGGCGTAGGGGGGTAGGGGTGAGCGGTATGTGTTGGGGTTAGGGTTAGGGTTGGGTTAGGGTTAGCGTTGGGGTTTAGGGTTAGGGTTATGGTTAGTGTTAGAGTTAGGGTTAGGGTTAGGGGTTAGGGTGGGGTAGGGTTACCGTTAGGGTTAGGGTTGTTTTACGGTTAGGGGTAGGGGTAGGAGTAGCGGTGAGGGTATGGGTTGGGGTTAGGGTGGGGTTAGAGTTAGGATTAGCATTACTCTTAGGGTTAGGGTTAGAAGGAGGTTTGGTTTAGGGTAAGTTTTGGGGTTAGGGTTGGGGGTTGAGGCTTAGGTTTAGGGTTAAGGTTGGGTTATGGTTAGGGTTAGTGTTAGGGTTAGGGTTAGGATATGGTTAGAGTTTGGTTTAGGGTTAAGGGGGGGAAATGGGTTAGGGGTTGTGTTTAGGGTCATGGTTAGGGTTAGGGTTGGGTTAGGGTTAGAGTTATTGTTACGATTTGGTGTTTAAGGTTAGAGTTAGGGTTAGGGTTAAGGTATAGGGTAGGGTTAGGGTTATGATTTTGGGTTAGGGTGAGGGTTGGGGTTAGGGATTAGGGATTAGGTTTGGTGTTAGGTTTATGGTTGGGGCTAGGGATAGGTTTGGGACTAGGGCTAGTTCTGGGGGCTAGGGCTAGGGTTGGGTTTAGGGAAAGGGTTAGGGTTAGTGTTTGGTGTTATGGTTGGTGTTAGAGTTAAGGGCAGGGATAGTGTTGGGGGTTAGGGTTAGGTTTAGGGTTAGGCATAGAGTTAGGGTTGGGGTTATGGTTAGGGGTTGGGTTTAGGGGTCAGGGTTGGGGTTTGGGGTTGGGGTTGGGGTTAGAAAAGGGTTTAGGCTTAGAATAGGTGTTGGGGATAAAGTTAGGGTTGGGGTTGGGTTTAGCCCTAGGGCTGAGGGTAGGCTTGGGGTTAGGGTGGGCTTAGGGTTGGGGTTGGTGTTTGAGTGTTGGGGTTAAGGTTAGGGTTGGGGTTTGGGGTTTAGGAATAGGATTAGGGATAGGCTTAGGTTTGGGTTTGGGGCTAGGTTAGATTTGGGGTAATGGTTGGTGTTAAAGTTAGCATTAGGGTGGGGTTAGGGTTGGGTTAGGGTTAGGGGTAGGGGTATGGGTAAGGGTAGGTGTTAGGGTTGGGGTTAGGGTTGGGTTTATGGTTAGGGTAGGTATAGGTTTAGGGTTGGGGTTGGGGTTAGGGATAGGATTAGGTGTGGGGTTGGGGTTAGAGTATGCTTAGGATAAGGGTTCGAAGGTTTTGGTTTAGGGTTAGGTTTAGAATAGGGTTAGGGATAGGGTTCGGTTAGGGTTTAGGGTTTGGGTTGAGGTTAGGGTTAAGGTTAGGGTTAGGGTTAGCATTACTCTTGGGTTTAGGGTTAGAAGTGGTTTCGGTTTAGGGTATGATTTAGAGTTAGGGTTAGGGGTTGGGCTTATGGTTGGGGTTAGGGTTACGTTTCGGGTTTGGGGGTAGGGGTAGCGGTATGTGTTGTGGTTTGGGTTGGGGTTGGGGTTGGGGTTGGGTTGGGGTTACGGTTAGGGTGTACCATTAGGGTTAGGGTTAGGGTTTGGGGTTAGTGTTGGGGTTGAGTGTAATGGAAGGGGTTAGTTGCTTAGATTAGGGTTAGGGTTAGTGTTGGTGTTGGGATTAAGGGTAAGGTTATGAATTGAGGTTGGGTTTAGGGTTAGGGTTAAGTTGGGTTAGGGGTTGGGGCTAGGTTTGGGAATAAGGCTAGGGCTAGTCCTGGGGCTACAGCTGAGGCTAGGTCTCAAGCTAGGGTTGAGTGTAGGGGTTGGGCTTTGGGGTTGGGGTTGGGGTTTGGGTTTGGGGTTACGGTTAGAGTGGGTTTGGGGTTGGGGTTGGGTTTGGGGTTAGCGCTACTGTTATGTTGGGTTAGGGTTAGGGTTAGGGTTAGCGTACGGTGAGGGTAGGGTAGGGGTTAGGGTTAGGGTTAGGTTTGGGGTTTAGTGTTGGGGTTTGGTTCAGGGTTAGGGTTAGGGGTTAGGGTTAGGGGTAGTGTTAGTGGTAGGAGTATGGGTTGGGGATTGGGTTAGGGTCAGCTTTTGGGTTGGATTTAGGGTAATGGTTAGTGTTGCAGTTAGCATTAGGTTGGGGTTATGGTTGGGTTAGTGTTGGGGGTAGGGGTATGGGTAAGGGTAGGTGTTAGGGTTAGGGTTGGGGTTAGGTTTATGGTTGGGGTAGCTATAGGTTTAGGGTTGGTGTTGGGGTTAGGGGTAGGATTAGGGTTAGGTTTTGGTTTAGAAAGCAGTTGGGGTTAGGGTTCGAAGCGGTTTTGAATTAGGGTTAGGTTTAGAATAGGGTTAGGCATAGGGTTAGGGTTAGGGTATGTTTAGGGTTAGAGTTGTTGTTGGGGATGGGATTAGGGTTAGGGTTAGGGTTAGCATTACTCTTAGGTTTAGGGTTAGAAGGGGTTTCGGTTTAGGGTTTGATTTGGGGTTAGGGTTAGAGGTTAGTCTTAGGGTTAGGGTTAGGGTAGGTTTAGGGTTTAGGGTTAGGGGAGTAGGGGTAGCGGTATGTGTTGGGGTTTGGGTTGGGGTTAGGGTTGGGTTGGGGTTCCGGTTGGGGTTTAGGGTTAGGCTTAGGGTTAGTGTTAGTGTTAGAGTTAGGGTTAGGGTTAAGGTTGGGGTAAGGGTTAGCATTAGGGTTAGGGTAGGTTTAGGTTTGTTTTACGGTTAGGGGTATGGGTAGGGGGTAGCGGTAAGGTTATGGGCTGGGTTATGGTAGGGTTAGAGTTAGGGTTAGCATTACTCTTGGGGTTAGGGTTAGAAGAGTTTTCATTTAGGGTGGGTTTGGGGTTGGGGTTAGCGTTACTCTTAGGCTTAGGGTTTGAAGAGGTTTGGGTTGGGGTTGGGGTTAGGGTTACGGTTAGGGGTTTTGGTTAGTGTTAGTGTTAGGGTTGGGGTTAGGGTTAGGTATAGGGGTTAGGGTTAGGATTAGCGTTAGGGGTTAGGGTTAGGGTTAGATTTATTGGTTGGGGTTAGCGTTGGGTTTAGAGTTAGGGTTTGGTTTAGGGTTAGGGTTAGGGTTAGGAGTTTTGGTTACTGTTAGGTTTAGGTGTTGAGGGTTACGGTTAAGGTGAGGATTATGGTTAGGTTTTAAGGTTAGAGTTGGGGTTAGGGATTCGGGTTAGCGTTAGAGTTAGGATTAGTATTAGGGTTAGTGTCAGGGGTCTGGGTCAGGATCTGGGTCATGGTCCGGGTCAGGGTTTATGGTTAGGATTAGCGTTAGTATTAGCATTAGCGTTAGGGTTAGCGTTAGGATTTGGGTTTAGGATTAGTGTTGGAGGTTAGGGTTAGTGTTAGGGTTAGAGTTACGGGTTATAGTTAAAGTTAGTGTTATGGTTGGGGTAGGGGTTGGTGTTGGGGTTGGGGTTAGGGTTTGGATTGGGGATGGGGTTAGTGTTGGGGTTGGGGTTAGGGTTAGGGTTAGGGTTAGGTTTAGGGGTTGGGTTTAGGGTTAGCGTTACTCTTAGGATTAGGGATAGAAGGGTTTAGGGTTGGGTTTGGTTTAGGGTTAGGGTTGGGGTTAGGGCTAGCGTTACTCTTAATTTTAGGGTTAGGGTGAGTGATTAGGGTTAAGTATAGGGTTAGGTTTAGGGTTTAGGATTTGGTTTAGGGTTAGGGTTAGGATTAGGGGTTTTGGTTATGGTTAGTGTTAGGTTAGGTGTTAGGGTTAGGGTTAGGGTTGGGGTTTAGGATTAAGGTTAGAGTTAGGGTTAGTTTATAGGGTTAGAGTTAGTGTTAGAGTTGGGGTTAGTGTTAATGTTGGGGTTAGAGTCAGGGTCACGGTAGGGTTTAGGGTTAGGGTTAGCATTAGGGTTAGCGTTAGCATTACGGTTAGCGTTAGGGTTAGGGTTAGGGTTAAGGTTAGGGTTCGTGTTAGGGTTAGGTTAGGCACTAGGGTCAGGGTTAGGGTTAGGGGTTAGGGTTAGAGTTATGGTAAGGGTTGGGGTTGGGGTTAGGGTTGAGTTTGGTGTTAATGTTGGGATTGGGGTTGGGGTTAGCGTTGGGTATGTGGTTGGGTTTAGGTTTGAGTTACGGGTTAGGGTTAGTGTTGTGGTTAGGGTTAGGGTTAGGGTTAGGGTTGAGGTTAGGTTAGGGTTTTGGTTGGGTTGGGGTTAGGGTTAGGGTTTGGGGTTTGGGTTGGGGTTAGGGTTTGTGTTAGGGGTTAGGTTAGGCACTAGGGTCAGGGGTTAGGGTTAGGGGTTAGGGTTAGAGTTATGGTAGGGGTTGGGGTTGAGGTTAGGGTTGAGTTTGGTGTTAATTTTGGGATTGGGGTTGGGGTTAGCGTTGGGTATGTGGTTGGGTTTAGGTTTGGGTTAGGGGTTAGGGTTAGTGTTGTGGTTAGGGTTAGGGTTAGGGTTAGGGTTGGGGTTGAGGTTAGGTTAGGGTTTGGGTTGGGTTACGGTTAGGGTTGGGGTTACAGTTTAGGTTTACGGTTGGTGTTAAGGTTAGGGTTAGGGTTATCTTTAGGGGTTAGGGTTGGGGTTAGTGTTAGGGATAGGATTAGGTTAGGGTAGGTTTTGGGTTAATGTTAAGGGTTAGGTTTGGGAGATTTGCTTAGGGTTAGGGTTAGTGTTAGGATTTGGTTTATGGTTAGGGTTAGGATTAGGGTTAGTGTTAGGGTTAATGTTAGGGTTAGGGTTGGGGTTACGGTTATGGTTGGGGTAGGGTTAGGTTTGGGGTTGGGGGTAGGGTTGGGATTGGGGTTGGGGTTAGGGTTAGGGTTAGGGTTCAGGGTTAGGGTTAGGATTCGTGGTTGGGGTCAGGGTTAGGGGTTAGGGGTTAAGTTAGGTTTAGTGTTGTGGTTGGGGTTAGGTTTGGGGTTGGGCTTATGGTTGGGGTTTGGGTTGGGTTTAGGGTTAGGGTTAGGATTAGGGCTAGGGATATGTTTAAGACTGGGGCTACTGCTGGGGCTAGGGATAGGTCTAGGGCTGGGGCTAGGGTTAGGGTTAGTGTTTAGTGTTATGGTTGGGGTTAGAGTTAGGGTAGGGATAGGGTTGGGGGTTGGGGTTAGAGTTAGGGATAGTGTTAGGGTTGGGGTTGGGGTTTGGGGTTGGGGTTAGGGAAAGAGTTTAGGCCTAGGATGTGTGTTAGGATTAAAGTTGGGGTTAGGGTTAGAGTTGGGCCTAGGGCTGGGGTTAGGATTAGGGTGGGGTTAGGGAAGGTTTGACGTTGGGGTTGGGTTTAGGGTTAAGGTGAGCGTTATTATTGGGTTTCTTGTTAGGGTTAGGGGTTAGGGTTAGGTTTGCAGTTGGGTTAGTGTTAGGGGTTAGGTTTGGGGGTTAGGGTTGGGTTTGGGGTTAGCGGTACTCTTAGGATTGGGGATAGAAGGTTTAGGGTTAGGGTTTGGTTTAGAGTTAGGGTTAGGGTTCAGCTTGGGGTTTGGGTTTGGTTTGGGGTTGGGGTTAGGGTTAGGATTGGGTTTCGGGTTGGGGTTGGGGTTTGCTTTAAGTTTATTGTTAGGGTTAGGGTTAGCGTTACTCTTAGGTTTAGGGTTAGAAGGTTTAGGGTTAGGGTTTAGGTTAGGGTTAGGTTTGGTTTAGGGTTTAGGTTTAGGGTTTGGATTTGGTTTAGGTTAGGGTTGGGGTTGGGGTTTAGGGTTAAGGTTAGGGTTAGTTAGGGTTAGAGTTGGGGTTTAGGGTTAGCGTTAGCGTTAGAGTTAGGGTTAGTGTTAGGGTTAGCATTAGCGTTAGGGTTAGCATTGGGGCTAGGGTTGGGGTTAGGGGTTGGGGTTCGTGTTAGGGTTAGGGTTGGGTGCTGGGGTCGGGGTTGGGGTTATGGGTTGGGGTTCGGGTTAGGGTTAGGTTTGGGATTGGGGTTAGGGTAGGGGTTGGGGTAAATGTTGGGATTGGGGTTGGGGTTAGGTTAGGGTTTGGTTTGCGTTAGGGTTAGGGTTGGGGTTAAAGTTTGGGGTTAGGGTTGGTGTTAAGGTTAGGGTTAGGGTTAGCTTTATGGGTTGGGGTTAGGGCTACTGTTGGTGTTTAGGGTTAGGGTTAGTGTTAGGGATAGGATTAGGTTAGGGTAGGTTTTGGGTTGGGGTTTAGGTTTAGGGTTAGGTTTAGAGGATTTGCTTAGGGTTAGGGTTAGTGTTGGGATTTGGTTTAGGGTTAGGGTTAGGATTAGGGTTAGGGTTAGGGTTAATGTTAGGGTTAGGGTTAGGGTTACGGTTATGGTTGGGGTAGGGTTAGGTTGGGGTTGAGGGTAGGGTTGGGATTGGGGTTGGGGTTGGGGTTGGGGTTCAGGGGTTGGGGTTAGGATTCGTGGTTAGGGTCAGTGTTAGGGGTTAGGGCTAAGTTAGGTTTAATGTTGTGGTTGGGGTTAGGTTTGGGGTTGGGGTTGGGGTTGGGGTTGAGGTTGGGTTTAGGGTTATGGTTAGGGTTAGGGTTAGGGTTAGTGATAGCTTTAAGGTTAGGGTGGGTTTAGTGTAAGGGTTGGGTGTGGGGCTAGGACTAGGGTTAGGGCTGGGCTAGGGCTAGGATTAGGGTTGGGTTTGGGTGAGTTTTGGGGTTACGGTTGGGGTTAGGGTTAGGGGTAGGGGTAGGGTTGGGTTGGGTTTAGGTTTAGGGATAGGGGTAGTGGTAGGGTTAAAGGTATGTGTGTGTTATGGTTGGGGTTAGTGTTAGGGTTGGGTTGGGGTTGGGGTTGGGGGTTGGGGTTAGGATTAGGGGTTAGGTTTGGGGTTGGGGTTAGGATTAGTGTTAGCGATACTCTTACATTTAGGGTTAGAAGAGTTTTAGGTTTAGAGTTAGGGTTATGGTTACTGTTAGGGGTTTTGGTTGGAGTTAGACTTGGGGTTGGGGTAAGGGTTTGGGGTTAACGTTGGGGTTGGGGTTAGTGTTAGGGTTAGAGTTGGGGTTGGGGTCAGGGGTCAGGGGTCAGGGGTCAGGGTCATGGTTTGGGTTTGGGGTTAGCATTAGGATTAGCATTAGTGTTAGCGTTAGCATTAGTGTTAGGTTTGGGGTTAGGGTTAGGGGTTAGGGATAGTGTTGGGGTTGGGATTACGGGTTAAGTTTGGGTTTAGAGTTAGGGTTAGGGTTAGGGGTTAGGGTTAGGGTTGGGGTTAGGGTTAGGGTTGGGGTTGGGGTTAGGGTTGGGATTGGTTGGGGAATAGGGTTGGGGTGGGATTAGGGTTAGGGTTAGGGATAGGGTTAGGGTTAGGGTTAGGTTTGGGGTTAGGGTTAGGGTTAGGGTTGGGGTTAGTGTTAGCATTGGGGTTGGTGTTAGGGTTAGGGTTGGTGTTAGGGTTAGGGTTAGGTTTGGGGGTTGGGGTTAAGGGTTAGGGTTGGGGTTTAGGGTTAGTGTTGGGGTTAGTGTTAGTGTTAGTGTTTAGCATTAGGGTTACGTTTGGGGTTGGGGTTAGGGTCAGGGTCAGGGTGAGGTTCAGGTTCAGGGGTCAGAGTCAGGGTCAGGGTTTAGAGTTGGGTTTAAGGTTGGGTCTAATGCTGGGGCTATGGCTAGGGCTGGACTAGGGCTAGGGTTAGGGTTAGGGTTGGGTGAGTTTTAGTGTTGGCGTTAAGGGTAGGGTTAGGGTTCAGTTAGGGTTAAGTTTGGGGGTTGGGGTAGGGGTATGGTTAGATGTATGCGTTGGTTAGGGTTAGGGTTAGGGTTAGGGTTAGGTGTTAGGGTTAGGGTTGGGGTTAGGATTAGGGGGTTGGGTTTAGGTTTGGGCTTACTGTTTGGTTTAGGGTTAGGTTTAGGATTAGGGTTAGCGTTACTCTTAGTTTTAGGGTTTGAAGGGTTTGGGGTTGGGTTTGGGGTTGGGGTTGGGGGTTGGGGTTAGGGTGAGGGTTAGTGTTTGGTTTAGGGTAGGTTTAGGGTTGGGGTTAGCGTTCCTCTTAGTTTTAGGGTTAGAAGAGTTTTGGGGTTGGGTTTAGGGTTAGGGTTGGGGGTTAGGGTTGGGGTTTGGTTTAGAGTTGGGGTTGGGGTTTGGGGTTGGGTTGGGGTTGGGGTTTAGGGTTAGCGTTAGGGTTAGCCTTAGTGTTGGGGTTAGGGTTGGGGTCAAGGTCAGTGTCAGGGTTTATGGTTAGTGTTAGCGGTAGGGTTAGTTTTAGCGTTAGGGTTAGGATTAGGTTTGGGGTTAGGTTTAGGGGTTGGGGTTAGTGTTAGGGTTAGATTTGGTTAAAGTTAAGGTTGAGGTTAGGGTTAAGGGTAGGATTAGGTGTTTTGGTTAGTGTTAGCTTTAGGTTTAATGTTAGGGTTAGGGTTGGGTTGGTGTTAGGTTTATGGTTAGGATTAGGGTTAGGGTTAGGGTTAAGGTTAAGATTAGGTTTAGGGTTCGGTTTAGGGTTAGGGTTAGCGTTAGGTTTAGCATTAGGGTTAGGTTCAGGTTTCGGTTAAGCTTAGGGTTAGGGTTAGTGTTCAGGGTTAGGGTTAGAGTTCTGGTTTAGAGATAGGTTTTTGGAAAGTGTTAGGGTTAGGGTCGGTTATCGTTGGGGTTAGGGTTAATGCTAGGGCTGAGGCTAGGCCTACGATTAGGGTTAGTGTTAATTTTAAGGGTAGGGTTAGACTTTGTGGTTTGGTTTGGGTTAGGGTTGGGGTTGGGGTTTAGAGTTTCGCATCATAGTTGGGGTTAGGGTTGGGGTTAGTGCTTGGGCTGGGGCTGGGGTTAGGGGTTAGGGTTTGGTGAGTTTTCAGGTTAACGTTAAGGGTAGGGGTAGGGTTGGGTTGAGGCTTAGGTTGGGGTTAGGTGTGGGGGTAGGTTTGGGTTGGGTTAGGGTTAGGGTTAGGGTTAAGGGTGGGGATAGAGGTAGGGTTGCGTTATGTTTAGGTTTAGACCAGTTAGTGTTAGGGTTAGGGTTAGGGTTGGGATTACGGTTGGGGTTAGAGGTTAGGGTTAGGTTTAGGGTTATGGTTATAGTTAGAATTAGGGTTAGGGTTAGTGTTAGGGTTCAGTGTTAGGTTTTGAGTTAGAGTTAGGGGTTATGGTTAGGGTTATGGTTAGTGATAGGGTTAGGGTTACGGTTAGTGTTTAAGGTCAGATTGAGGGTTAGGGATCAGGGTTTTGGGAAAGGGTTAGGGTTAGGGTTAAGGGTAGGGTTAGGGATTGAGGTTAGGGTTACGATTAGGGTTAGGGTTGGGTTAGGGATAGGGTTAGGGTTAATACTAGGGCTAAATTCTAACCCTTTCACTAACCTTAACCCAATCCTAACCTAACACAAACCCCAACAGATACCCCTAACCCTACACCTACCCATACCTCTACCCATAACCCTAAATCTTAAACCTTAAACCTAAACCTAACCCAACTCTAACCCTAAACCTAATCCTTACCCTCTCCCTAGGTGTAACAATAACCTAACCCTATCCTATACAGTGAACTTTAACCATGGCCTAGCCTAGCCCAACCCTAGCCTAACTGCCCTAACCGTGCCCCCCAACCCTGGCCCTAGCCTGGCACTTGGCCAGGCCCTGACCATAAGCCCTGGCCTTAGCCATGACCATAGGCCTTGATCCATGGCCCTAGCACAGCTCTGGCCTAGGCCTGGGCCCTGGCCCTGGCCTGAATCCCTAGCCCTGGCACTGGCCTGGGCACTGGCCTGGCCTGGCCATAGCATGGGCCTGGCACTAGGCCTGGCCTGGCCCCTAACCTTGGCTCTGGCCTAGCCCCAGCCCCAACCTGGCCTAGTCATGTCCTGGCTATGGCCTGGCCTGGCATGGGCCCTGTTCTGACCATGGGCCTGGGCCTAGGCCTCTTCTAGCCTAGTCCTAACAGTGGCGCTGGCCTGGTCCTGTCCCTGGCCCCAACCCCAACCCCTGGGCCTAGGCCTGTCCTGGCCCAAGGCATGGCCTGGCCGTGGGCCTGGCAGCGGCCTGGCACTGGCACTAGGCCTGGCCTGGCCCTGGCTCTGGCCGTCTGGCCTGGCCTGGCCTGGGCCTGGCCTGGCCTGGTCTGGCCTGGCCCTGCCCTGGCATTGCGCCATGGGCCTGGCCCTGTCTTTGGGTCTGGCCCTGCCCTGGCCTTGGCCTGGCCTAGGCCTGGGCTCTGGCCTAAGGCTGGCCCTGGCCTGGCCCAGGCCTGATCCAAGGCCTGGCCAGGCCCATGGCCCCATGGCCTGCACCCCTGCCCTGCCTGGCCTGGCCAGGCCTAGTCCTGGCACTGGCACTGGCCTGGCACTGGCACTGGCCCTAGGCCTAATCCTGGCGCTGGCCCCAGGCCCCAGCCCTGGCACTGGCCTGGCACTGGCACTGGCCCTGTCACTGGCCTTGGCCTGGGCCCTGGCCTGGCCTGGGCCTGGCCAAGGCCCTGACCCTAACCTGGCCCTGGCCATGGCACTGGCATTGGCCCTGGGCCTGGCCTGTCCTTGGGCCCTGGCTCTGCCCCTGCCCTTGGCCTGGCCTGGGCTCTTGATCTTGGCCTAAAAGGCCCTGGCCGGGCCCAGCCTGGCCAAGTCCTGGTCCTGCCTGGCCTGGCACTGGCCTGGCCTGGCACTGGCCTAAAAATGGCCTGGCCTGGGCCTGGCCTGGCACTGGCCTGGCCCAGTCTTGGCCTGGCCTGGCTCCGGCCCATGCTCCTGCCCTGGCCCTGGCCTGGCTGGCCTGTCCTGGGCCTGGCCTGACCTAGGCACTGGCCTGGCCTGGCCATGGCCCCAAGCTGGCCTGGCCTGGCACCTGGCCTGGCCTGGCCTGGTCCCAGTCCCAGCACTGGCCTGGCGTGCCCTGGCTGTGGCCTGGCCTGGCCCTGCCCTGTTCTGGCCCTGGCCTGGGCCTAGGCCTCTTCTGGCCTGGCCTAACAGTGGCGCTGGCCTAGTCCTGTCCTGTCCCAAGGCCCGGCCTGAGGCCTGGCACTGGCGCTGGCACTGGCCTAGGCCCTGGCCTGGCTCTGGCCTGGCCTGGCCTTGGCCTTGTCCCTGGCCCTGGCACTGGCACTGGCCCTGTGCCTAACCCTGTCCTTGGGCCTGGCCCTGCCCCTGCCCCCAGTGCTGGCCTGGGCCTGGGGCCTGGCCTAAGGCTGGCCTGGCCTCGGCCAGCCCTGGCCTAGGCCTAGGCCTGGCCCCAGCCCAGGCCCTTGCCCTTGCCCCTGCCCTGCACCTGGCCTGGCCAGGCCTGGCCTGGGCCTGGCGCTGGCCTGGCACTGGCCTGGCCTGGCCCCAGCCCTAGCACTGGCCCTAGCATTGGCACTGGCCTGGCACTGGCCTGGCCTAGGCACTAGGGCCTGGCCTGGGCCCTAGCAATGGCCTTAGCTCTGGCCTGGCCTGGCCTGGCCTAGCCTAGGCCTCTTCTAGCCTAGCCTAACACTCACCTAGCACTGGCACTAGCTCTATCCATGGCCTAAGGGCCTGGCCTTTGCCCTAGCCTAGCCTAACATCACCGTAATCCTGGCCTAGGCCTGGCCTAGGGCTGGCCTAGGGCCAATCCTTAGCCTAGGCCTAGGTCCAGCACATACACCTACCCCTACTCTGTTCAATGGCGCTAATCCTAACCCATTTCCTAAAAAGTAATCCTAACCCTAGCCCTAACCTAAGCACTGACCTTAAGCTTAGCCATAACACCAAACTAACCATGGCCCTAGCCTGACCACTAACCGTGGCTCTAGCCCTATCTCTAGGCCCTAATCCCTAACTCTGCCCTGGCCTAGACCTAGCCATAACCTGGCCCTAGCTCCAGCCCATACCACTGCCTCTGGCCCCTGGCCTAAGCCTAGGCCTGTCCTAGGGCCTGGCGCCTGGCCTGAACCTGGCCTGAACACTAGCCTGGCCTAAACATAGCCCAAACATGGCCTGGCCCTGGCCTAGCCCTAGCCTGGCCCCTTCCCCTCCGCAACCCTAAAGCTAACTGTGCCCTATCACTAGCCTGGCCCTAACTCTAGCCTATTCTAGCACTGGCACTAAATCTAAACTGGCCTAACCTGGCACTAACAGTGAAGCTGGCCTTGTTCCTGTCCCTGGCCCCAGCTCCGGCCTAGGCCAAGGCATGCCCTGCCCTAGGCCTGGCCTGGCACTGGCACTGGCCGTGGCCTGGCACTGGCTCTAAGGCCTGGCCTTGGCCTGGCCTAGGCCTGGCCTGGCCTGGCCTGGCCCTGGCCCTGGCACTGGCCTGGGCCTAGCCCTGTCCTTGGGCCTGGCCCTACATCTGCCGTGGATCCTAAGCCAGGCCCTAGGCCTGGGCCTAAGGCTAGCCTGGCTCTTAACAGCCTAGGCCTGGCCTAATGCTAGGCCCAACCCATACCCTGCCCATGCCCTGCCCTGGCCTGGCCAACCCTGGCCATAGGCCTGGCACTGGCCCTGGCCTGGCCTGGCCCCAACCTGGACTAGGCCTAGCACTGGCACTGGCCTGGCACTGGCCTGGCCTAGCCAGTCCTGGCCTGGCCTGGACCTGGCCTGGCACTGGCCTGGCCCACCTGGCCTGGCCTGGCTCCACCGTGCCCTGCCCTGCCCTGTCCTAGCACTGGCTCTGGCCTTGTTCCTAGGCCCTGGTCCTAGCTCTAGCCTGACCCGAGGCACTGGCCCAGGCCCTGGCCATAGCCCAGGCCTGGCCATGGCCTGGCCCTGGCCCTATGCCTGGCCTGGCTCCTGCCCATACCCCTGCCCTGCCTCTGCACCCATCGCTGGCCTGGCCCTATCCATAGGCCCTTGTCCTAGCCTGGCCTATGCACTGGCCTGGCCTAAAGCATGGCCCAAGCCTGGCCTGGCTCCTGGCCCAGGCCCTAACCCCAACCCCAGCCCTAGCCTTAGCCGTGCCCTGTAATGGCCTGGCTATGTAGCCTAGCACTGTTCTGGCCCTGGCCTGGAGTCTAGGCCTCTTCTAGCCTGGCACTGGCTGTGGCGCTAGCCTAATTCTATCCGTGACCCCAGCCCCAACCTTAGGCCTAGCGTGCCCTGGCACTTTAACCTTGCCCCTAGCACTGGCACTGGCCTGGCCATGGCCTGGGCCCTGGCCTTGGCCTGGGCCTAGCACTAGCACTGGCTCTGATCCTAGGCCTGGCCTGCCCTGGCCGGGCCTGGCCTAGGCTCTGGTTCTGGCACTAGCAATGGCCACATCCTGGCCCTTGCCTTAGCTCAGGCTCATGCCCTGCCACTGCCCTGTCCTGGCTCTGGCCTGGCCTGTCCTGGGCCCTGGCCTGGCCTGGCCTAAGCCTGGTCCTGGCCTGGCCCCAACCCTGGCACTGGCCTGGCCTGGCACTGGCCTGTCCTGGCCTGGCCTGGGCCTGGCCTGGCCTAACCTAACAATGGCCGTGACCTGGTCTGGCCCTGGCCCTAGCCTGGCACTGGCCGTGGTCCTGGCCCTATCCTTGGGTCTGGCAGCCCCTGCCCTTGGCCTATGCCTAGGCCTGGGCTCTGGCCATGAGGCTGGCCTGGCCCTACCCAGGCCTGGCACAAAGGCCTGGCCTGGCCGCTGCCCATGCCCTGCACTTTGGCCCTGCCCCTGGCCTGGCCCCAGCCTAGCACTGGCCGGACCTGGCTCTGTTTTGGCCCAGGCCCGGGGCCTAGGGCCTGCCTGGGCCAAGGCCTGGCCTTAGCACATGGCACATGCCCTGCCCTTGCCCCTGCCCTGCCTGGCCTGGCCAGGCCTGGCCCTGGCCTGGGGCTAGGCCTGGCACTGGCCCAGGCACTGGCACTGGCCTAGGGCCTGGTCCTGGCCCTGCCCCAGCCCTGGCACTGGCCCTGTCCTGGCCTGGCCTTGAGCCCTGGCCATGGCCTGGCCGTGGCCTGGCCCTGGCCAACGCTCGTCTGGCCCTGGCCTGGGCCTGCACTTGCCCTGGCCTGTCCTGTCCTGGCCTGGCACAGCCTTGGCCATGGCCCTGGCCGGACCTGGCCCTGGCTCTCTGGCACTGGCCTGAAGCGTTCCTGGCCTGGCCCTGCCCTGGTTCTGGCCTGGCCTGGCCTGTCCTGGGCCTGATCCATGGCCTTGGCCTGGCCTGGCCGTGAGCACTGGCCTGGCCCTTGCCATAGCCCATGCCTGGCCTGGCCCATGGCCTGGCCTGGCCCCAGCCGGTCCTGGCCTGGGGTGTGCCGTGGCTGTAGCCTGGCTCTGGCCTGGCCTGGCTCTGGCCTGGCCTGGCCTAACGTTGGCCCTTACCCCAGCCTAGCACTAGCCTAACCTAACCTGGCCTAAAGCTAGGCCTAAACTCTAGCCCAAGCCCTAACACTGGCCTAACCTAGCCTAGCCTAAGCCTAAACCCTAACCGCACCTAGCCTAAACACTAACCTAACCCTATCTAAAGCCTTGAGACCTAGTCCTAGCCCTAACCCAGCCTAACCATAATATTGGGGTTAATGTTTTGGGTTGGGGTTGGGGGTTAGGGATTAGGGTTTAGGAACAGGGTTAGGGTTAGTGTTTAGGGTTAGGGATATGGTTAAGGTTTGGGGCTTAGGGTTAGGGTTAGGGTTAGTTTTGTGTTATGGTTAAGGTTTAGGTTAGTGTTTAGGGTTGGGGTTAGGGATTATGGTTTAGGATATGGGTTAGGGTTAGGTTACGGGATAGGTGTAGGGGTAGGTGTATGGGTTGGACTTGGGTTTAGGTTTAGGATTGGTTTAGGGTTAGTTTTAGGGTTAGGGTTAGAGTGATGTTAGGGTTGGGGTTAGGGTAAGGGTTAGGTTTTTAGGGTTAGGGATAGGGTTAGTGCTAGTGTTAGGGTTAGTGTTGGGGTTAGGGTTAGAAGAGGTTTGGGTTTGGGGTTAGGGTTAGAATAGGCTTATGGTTAGGTTAGGGTTGGGGTACGGTTAGGGTTAGTGTTGGGATTAGTGTTAATGTTGGGGTTAGGGGTTAGGGTTAGGATTAGGTTTGGTTTATGTTTAGGGTTAGGGTTTCTGTTTAGTGTTAGGGTTAGGGTTAGGTATTAGGGTTTAGGGAAAGGGTTAGGGTTAGGATTAGGCTTAAGGTTAGGTTTAGGGTTAGTGTTAGGTTTACCTTAGGGTTAGGGTTAGGGTTTGGTTAGGGTTATGTGTGGGGGTAGGGGTAAGGGTAGGTGTATGGGTTGGGGTTAGGCTTAGGGTTAGGGTTGTGTTAGGGTTAGGGTTAGTTTTAGGGTTAGGATTTATCATTTAGGGTTAGGGTTATGTGTAGGGGGTAGGGGTAAGGGTAGGTGTATGGGTTGGGGTTAGGGTTAGGGTTAGGGTTGTGTTAGGGTTAGGGTTAGTTTTAGGATTAGGATTTATCATTTAGGGTTAGGGTTAAGGGTAGGGGTAGGGTTTAGGGTTAGGTTAGGGTTAGGTTTTAGAGTAAGCATTAGGGTTATTGTTGGGTTTTAGATTTAGGGTTATGGTTAGGGTTTGGGTTGTGGTTAGGTTTACGGTTAGGATTAGAGTTAGGGTTAGGAGTAGGGATAAGGTTAGGGGGTACAGTAGGTTTAGATGAGTTAGGGTTAGGGATAGTGTTAGGTTTACGGTTATGTTTAGGGTTAGAGTTAGGGTTAGGCTTAGGGTTGGGGTTTGAGTTACGGGTTAGGGTTAGGTTTAGGCTTAGGTAGTGTTTAGGGTTAGTGTTTGGTTTAGTGTTAAGGTTAGGGTTAGTGTTAGGTTAGGGGTTACAGTTATGGTTAGGGTTCGGGGTAGGGGTAGGGGTAGGGGAATGGAATGGAGTTAGGGTTACGGTTAGTTTTATTGTTGTGTAAGGATTAGGGTTAGTGTTAGTGTTCAGGGTTAGGATTAGTGTTAGTGTTTAAATTTAGTGATAGAGTTAGTGTAAGGGATAGGGTTAGGGTTAGGGTTAGATTTGGGTTAGGGTTAGGGTTAGGGTTTACGGTTGGGGTATGGGTCAGATTTAGGTTTAGGGTTTAGGGGTAGGGGTAGGGGGTAGCTGTATGTGTTGGGGTTTGGGTTGGGGTTGGGGTGAGGGTCGGGTTAGGGTGAGGGTTAGGATTAAGATTTGGGGTTTAGGGTTAGGGTTAAGAATAGGGTTAGAGTTAGGCCGAGGGATAGGGTTAGGCTAGGGCTAGTGCTAGTGCTAAAGCTAGGGTTAGGGTTAGGGTTAGGGTATGGTTGGGGGTAGGTTTGGGGTTGGGTTAGGGATAGGATTAGGGTTGAGGTTAGGGTTGGGGTTAGGGTACAGTTAGGGTTAGTGTCAGAAGAGGTTTCGGTTTAGGGTTAGGGTTAGAATAGTGTTAGGGTTAAGGTTAGGGTTAGGGGTTAGGTTATGGTTAGGGGTAGGGTTGGGGTTGGGGTTAGGGTTAGGTTTAGGGTTTAAGGTTAGTGTTTGGTTCAGGGGTTAGGGTTAGGGGTTAGGGTTAGGGGTGGTGTTAGTGGTACAGTATGGGTTGGGTTTGGGTTATGGTTGGGTTTAGGGTTAAATTTAGTGTAATGTTTAGTGTAATGTTTAGTGTTATGGTTAGTGTTAGGGTTAGGGATAGGGTTGGGTTAGGGTTAGGTTTAGAGGTATGGGTAAGGGTAGGTGTTAGGGTTAGGGTTAGGATTAGGGTTAGGTTTATGGTTAGGGTAGGTATAGATTTAGGGTTGGGTTTGGGGTTAGGGATAGGATTAGGGTTAGGGTATGGTTAGGGGTAGGGTTGGGGTTGGTGTTGGGGTTAGGGTTAGTGTTAGGGTTAGCATTACTCTTAGGGTTAGAGTTAGAAGAGGTTTCAGTTTAGGGTGGGTTTAGGGTTAGGGTTAGGTGTTAGGCTTAGGGTTAGGGTTAAGGTTGGGTTATGGTTATGGTTAGGGTTAGGTTTAGGGTTAGGGATAGGGTTAGGGTTAGATTTAGGGTAATGGTTAGTGTTACAGTTAGCATTAGGGTTACGGTTGGGGGTTGGGTTAGGTTTTGTTGTAGGGGTATGGGTAAGTGTAGGTGTTAGGGTTAGGGTTAGGGTTAGGTTTATGGTTAGTGTGGGTACAAGTTTAGGGTTGGGGTTAGGGTTAGGGATAGATTTAGGTTTAGGGTTAGGTTTAGGGTTAGGGTCAGAGTACGGTTAGGGTAAGGGTTCGAAGACTTTGCAGTTTAGAATTAGGGTTAGAATAGGGTTAGGGATAGGGTTAGAGTTAGGGTGCAGTTGGGGTTATGGTTGGGGTTGGGGTTGGAGTTAGGGTTAGGGTTAGGGTTAGCATTACTCTTGGGTTTAGGGTTAGAAGAGGTTTAGGTTTATGGTATGATTTGGGGTTAGGGTTAGGGGTTAGGCTTAGGGTTAGGGTTAGGGTTAGGTTTCGGGTTTAGGGGTAGAGGTAGGGGTAGCGGTATGTGTTGGGGTTTGGGTTGGGGTTAGGGTTAGGGTTGGGTTAGGGTTATGGTTGGGGTTTAGGGTTGGGGTTAGGGTTAGGGTTTAGGTTTAGTGTTAGGATTAGGGTTAAGGTAAGTGTTAGTTGTTAAGATCAGGGTTAGGGTTAGGGTTAGAGTTAGTATAAGGGTAGGGTGATGGGTTGTGGTTGGGTTTAGGGTTAGGGTTAAGTTGGGTTGGGTTCAGGGCTAGGTTTGGGAATAAGACTAGGGCTAGTCCTAGGTCTGGGGGCTGGGGCTGGGGCTCAAGCTGGGTTTAGTGTAATGGTTGGGCTTTAGGTTTAGGGTTACAGTTAGTGTTTGGGGTTGGGGTTGGGGTTGGGTTTGGTGTTATGGTTGGGGTTGGGGTTGGCGTTACTGTTAGGTTGAGTGTAGAAGAGGTTTAGGTTTAGGATTAGCATTAGAATACAGTTAGGGTTAGGTTTAGTTTATTAGGGTTAGGGTTAGGTTAGGGATAGAGTTAGGGTTTAGTGTTAGGATTAAGGTTTGTGTCACGATTAGGGGCTAGGTTTAGGGTTAGGGTTAGGGGTTAGGGGAAGGGTAGGGGTAGGGGTGGGGTTTTGGATAAAGTTAGGGTTAGGGTTAGGATTGGGTTAAGGTTAGTGTTAAGGTTAGGGTTTAGGGTTAGTGTTAGTGTTAGGTTAGGGTTAGGGTTAGGGTTTAGGTTTAGGTTTAGTGTGCGGTTGGGGTTAGGGTTGTGGTTGGGTTTAGGGTCAGGGTTAGGGTTAGGGTTAGGGTTTAGGGTTTAGGGTTAGGGTTAAGAATAGGGTTAGGGGTTAGGCCGAGGGATAGGGTGAGGCCTGGGGCTAGTGCTAGTGCTAAGGCTAGAGTTAGGGATAGGGTTAGGGTTAGGGTTAGGGTTAGGGTTATGGTGCGGTTGGGGTTAGGGTCAAGGGTTTCAGTTTAGGGTTAGGTTTATAATAGGGTTAGGGTTAAGGTTAGGTTTGGGGTTAGGGTATGGTTAGGGGTAGGGTTGGGGTTGGGGTTAGGGTTAGGTTTAGGGTTGGGGTTAGGGTTTGGTTCAGGGTTAGGGTTAGGGGTAGGGTTAGTGGTAGAAGTATGGGTTGGGATTTGAGTTAGGATTAGGTTTAGGGTTAGGTTTAGCGTAATGGTTTGTGCTACAGTTAGCATTAGGTTTAGGTTTAGGCTTGGGTTAGCATTAGGGGTAGGTGTATGTGTGGGGTAGATGTTAGGGTTAGGGTTAGGGTTAAGGTTAGGGTTAGGTTTATGGTTAGGGAAGGTACAGGTATAGGGTTGGGGTTGGGGTTAAGGATAGGATTAGAGTTAGGGTTAGGTTTAGAGTTAGGGTTAGAGTACAGTTAGGGTTAGGGTTCGAAGTAGTTTCGGTTTAGGGTTAGGGTTTGAATAGGGTTAGGAATAGGGTTAGGGTTAGGGGTGCGGTTAGGGTTAGGGTTGGGGTTGGGGTTCGCATTACTCTTAGGTTTAGGATTACAAGAGGTTTCGGTTTGGGGTATGATTTAGGGTTAGGGTTAGGGGTTTAGGTTTAGGGTTAGGGTTAGGGTTAGGTTTGGGGTTTAGTGTTAGAGGTAGCGGTGGCGGTATGTGTTGGGGTTTGTGTTAGAGTTAGGGTTGGGTTAGGGTTACGGTTGGGGTTTAGGGTTAGGGTTGGGTTTTGGGTTTAGGTTTGGTGTTAGGGTTAGGATTAAGGTAGAGGTTAGCTATTAAGATTAGGGTTAGGGTTAGTGTTAGGATTAAGGGTACGGTTATGGGTTGTGGTTAGGTTTAGGGTTAGGGTTAAGATGGGTTGGGGTTAGAGCTAGGTTTAGGAATAAGGCTAGGGCTAGTCCTGGGGCTAGGGCTGGGACTGGGGCTCAAGCTAGGTTTAGTGTAGGGGTTGGGCTTTAGTGTTAGAGTTACGGTTGGGGTTTGGGATTACAGTTAGGGTTAGGGTTGGGTTTGGGGTTAGGTTTAGGGTTAGGGTTAGCGTTACTGTTATGTTGAGTGTAGAAGAGGTTTAGGTTTAGTGTTATCATTATAATAAAGTTAGGGTTAGGTTTAGTTTATTGGGGTTAGGGTTAGCTTAGGGATAGTGTTGGGATTTAGTGTTGGGATTAAGGTTCATGTCAGGATTAGGGGCTAGGTTTGGGGTTAGGGTTAAGGGGTAGGGGAAGGTGTAGGGGTAGGGGTATGTGTTGGAATTAGGGTTAGGGTTAGGATTGGGTTAGGGTTAGTGTTAGGGTTAGAATTTATGGTTAGTGTTGAGGCTTAGGTTGGGATTAGGGTTAGGGTTATGGTTAGTTTTAGGGTTATGATTAGGGTTAGGATTAGGATTACGGTAAGTGTTGGGGTTGGGGTTAGGGTTAGGGTTAGGGTTTAGGTTCAGGGTTAGTGTACGTTTAGGTTTGGGGCTGTGGTTGGGGTTGGGGTTAGGGTTTGGGTTTAGGGTTAGGGTTAAGAATAGGGTTAGGGTTAGGCCGAGGGATAGGGTAAGGCCTAGGGCTGGTGCTAG
This sequence comes from Nanger dama, assembly GCA_917880005.1. Lineage (NCBI taxonomy): Eukaryota > Metazoa > Chordata > Mammalia > Artiodactyla > Bovidae > Nanger > Nanger dama. The sequence continues at coordinate 82,870 of CAKJTW010000272.1, read as the reverse complement.
TGCTAAGGCTAGGGTTAGGGTTGGGGTTAGGGGTACAGTTAGGGTTAGGGTCTAAAGAGCTTTTGGTTTGGGGTTAGGGTTAGAATAGGGTTAGGGTTAAGGTTAGGGTTAGGGTTAGGGTACGGTTAGGGGTAGGGTTGGGGTTGAGGTTGGGGTTGGGTTTAGGGTTAGGGTTTGGTTTAGGGTTAGGGTTAGGGGTAGGCTTAGTGGTAGGAGTATGGGTAGGGGTTTGGGTTAGGGTTAGGATTAGGGTTAGATTTAGCGTAATGGTTTGTGCTACAGTTAGCATTAGGGTTAGGGTTAGGTTTTGGGTTAGGGTTAGGGGTAGGTGTATGTGTAAGTGTAGATGTTAGGGTTAGGGTTAGGTTTATGATTAGGGTAGGTACAGGTTTAGGGTTGGGGTTGGGGTTAAGGATAGCATTAGGGTTAGGGTTAGGTTTGGGGTTAGGGTTAGAGTACGGTTGGGGTTAGGGTTTGAAGTAGTTTCGATTTGGGGTTAGGGTTAGAATAGGATTAGGGATAGGGTTAGGGTTAGGGTATGGTTAGGGTTAGGGTTGGGGTTAGGGTTGGGGTTAGGGTTAGGGTTAGGGTTAGCATTACTCTTAGGTTTAGGGAGAAGTGGTTTCGGTTTAGGGTATGATTTAGGGTTGGGGTTAGGGGCTAGGCTCAGTGTTGGGGTTAGGGTTAGGTTTAGGGTTTGAGGGTTTATGGTTAGGGGTAGGGGTAGCGGTACGTGTTGGGGTTTTGGGTTGGGCTTAGGGTTGGGTTAGTGTTTCGGTTAGGGTTTAGGGTTAGGGTTGGGGTTAGTTTTGGGGTTAGGTTTAGTGTTAGTTTTAGGGTTAGGGTTAGTGTTAAGGATGGGTTAGGGTTATCATTAGGGTGATGGTAAGGGTTAGGGTTGTTTTACGGTTAGGGGTAGGGGTAGGGGTAATGGTATGGGTATGGGTTGCGGTTTGGGTAGGGTTAAGGTTTAGGGTTAGCATTACTCTTAGGGTTAGGTTTAGAAAGGTTTCGTTTAGGGTGGGGTTTGGGATTAGGGTTAGGGTTTGAGGCTTAGGGTTAGGGTGAGGGTTGGTTTAAGTTTAGTGTTGGGGTTGGGGTTAGGCACAGGATTAGGGTTAGCGTTACTGTTAGGGTTAGGGTTACAAGAACATTAGGTTTAGGGTTACAGTTACCATACGGTTGGGGTTAGTGTTAGGTTTAGGGGTGCGGTTAGGGTTATGGTTGGGGTTGGGTTTAGGGTTAAGGTTAGGGTTAAGGTTAGGGTTAGGGTTATGGGTTAGGGTTAGGGTTAGGGTTAGGATTAGGTTAGGTGTTACGGTTATGGTTAGTTTTCAGGTAGGGGTAGGGGTAGGGGAATGGGTTGGGGTTATGGTTACGGTTGGTTTTATTGTTGTATAAGGATTAGGGTTAGTGTTAATGTTTGGGGTTAGGGTTAGTGTTAGGTTTTAGGAATTAGTGATAGAGTTAGGGGTAAGGGATAGGGTTGGGGTTGGGGTTAGAGTTAGAGTTGGGTTAGGGTTAGTTTTAGGGTTATGGTTTAGGTTTAGGGTTAGGGTTATGGTTAGGGTTTAGGGTGAGGTTTGGGTCAGGTTTAGGGTTAGGTGTTAGGGTTAGGGGTAGGGGTAGCGGTATGTGTTGGGGTTTGGCTTAGGGTTAGGATTGGGTTAGGGTTAGGGTTGGGGTTCGGGTTTAGGGTTAGGGTTAGTGTTAGGGTTAGGGTTAGCTTTAGGGTAGTGTTAGGGTTAGGGTTAGTGTTAGGGGTTAGCATTAGTGTTAGTGTAGGGTTTCGTTGGGGTAGGGGGTAGGGGTAGGGGTAAGGGTGGGGGTATGGTTTGGGGTTAGGGTTAGGGTTTGGGTTAAGGTTGGGTTAGGGTTAGGGTTAGGGTTAGGGTTAATGGTAGGGGTAGGGTTAGGCCTAAGGATGGGGTTAGGCTTAGGGCTAGTGTTAGGGCTATGGCTAGGGCTAGGCTAGGGTTAGTGTTAGGGTTAGTGTTTAGGGTTAGGGTTACGTTTTAGGAGTTAGAGTAAGTGTTAGGATTAGTGTTAGGGTTAGGGTTATGGTTTAGGGTTAGGGTTAGGATTTGGGGTTAAGGTTAGGGATAGGGTTAGTGTTCGGGTTAGGGTTAGGGTTAGGGTTATGTTTAGGGTTAGGGTTATTGTTAGGGTTAATGTTAGTGTTTCAGTTAGCGTTAGCGTTAGGGTTAGGGGTTTGGTTCGGGTTAGGGGTAGGGGTAGTGGTAAGGATAGAGTATGGGTTGAGGTTAGGTTTGGGTTTTGGGTTGAGGGTTGATTTGGGGTTAGAGTTAGTTTTAGGGTTAGAGTTTGGGGTTTAGAGTTAGGGTTAAGTGTAGGGGTATGGTTGGACCTAAGGATAGGGTTGGACCTAGTGCTAGTGCTGGGGCTAAGGCTACGGCTAGACTAGGGTTAGGGGTTGGGGGTTGGGGTTCGGGGTTAGGGTTGGGGTTAGGTTTAGTGTTGGTGTTGGGGTTGGGTTGGGGGTAGGTTTACGATTAGGTTTAGGTCTGGGCTTGGGGTAGGGTTAGGTTTGGGGTTGGGTTGGGTTTAGGGATAGGATTAGGGTTAGCGTAACTCTTAGGGATAGGGTTAGAAGAGGTTTAGGTTTAGGGTTGGGGTTAGGGATTAGGGTTTAGGGATAGGGTTAAGGTTAGGGGTTAGGGTTAGGGGTATTTGTATGGGTTGGAGTTAGGTTTAGGGTCAGGATTGGGTTAGGGTTAGTGTTGGGGTTATGGTTTAGGGTTAGGGTTAAGGTTAGGTTAGGGTTAGGGTTAGTGGTAGTGTTAGGGTTGGGGGTTAGGTTTAGTGTTAGGGTAAGGGTTTAGGGTTTAGGGATATGGTAAAGTTTGGGGTTAGGGTTGGGTTTAAGGGGAGGGATAGGATTAGGGGTTGTGTTTAGGGTTAGGGTTTGGGTTAGGGCTAGTGTTGGGTTAGGCATTAGGGTTAACGTTACAGTTTGGGGTTTAGGTTTAGGGTTAGAGTTAGAGTTAGGGTTAAGGTATAAGGCAGGGTTGGAGTTATGGTTAGGGGGTTAGGGTTAGGGTAGTTGTTGGGGTTATGGTTAGGCTAGGGATAGGGTTAAGACTAGGGCTAGGGATAGGGTTAGGGATAGGGTTAGGGTTAGTGTTTAGTGTTATGGTTGGGGTTAGAGTTTAGGGTAGGGATAGGGATAGTGGTTAGGGTTGAGGCTTAGGGATAGGTTGGGGTTAGGGTTAGGGATTATGGTTAGGGTTATGGTTGGGGTTTGGGGTTAGGGTTAGGGAAAGTGTTTGGGCTTAGGATAAGTGTTGGGGTTAAACTTGGGGTTAGTGTTAGAGTTAGGACTAGGGCTAGGGTTGGGGTTAGGGTTAGGGTAGGGTTAGGGTTACGGTGAGGGTTGGTGTTTAGTGTTAGGGTTAGGGATAGGGTTGGGGTTTAGGGTTTAGGGTTAGGGTTAGGCAAAGGTTTGGGCTTTAGGATATGTGTTAGGGTTAAAGTTAGGATTGGGGTTAGGGTTAGGACTTGGTCTATGGTTGGGGGTTAGGGTTGGGGTAGGGCTAGGTTTACGGTTACTGTTAGTGTTTAGTGTTAGGCTTGGGGTTGGGGTTAGGGGAAAGTGTTTGGGCTTAGGGTGGGTGTTGGGGTTAAATTTAGGATTAGGGTTAGAGTTAGGACTAGGGCTCGGGTTGGGGTTAGGGTTAGGGTGGGGTTCGGGTTTGGGGTTTCGGGATACGATTGGGGTTAGGGTTTAGGTTTAGGGCTAGGGATAGTTTTGGGGCTAGGGTTACTGCTAGGGCTAGGGAGAGGGCTCTGGCTAAAGTTAGGATTAGTGTTGGGGTTTTATATTAAGGTTATAGTTGGGGTTTAGGGTTAAGTTAGGGTTAGGGTAGGGTTGGCGTTGGGTTTGGGTTTGGGGTTGGGGTTAGCGTTACTATTAGGTTTAGTGTTAGAAGTGGGTTACGTTTAGGCTTAGGGTTAGAATATGGTTAGGGCTAGTGTTATGGTTAGGGCTGGGGTTGTGGTTAGTGTTAGGGTTAGGAATAGTGTTAGGGTTGGGTTAGGATTAAGGTAAGGGTTAGTGTTTAGTGATAGGTTTGGGGTTAGGTTTATGGTTTCGGGTTTAGGAATAGGGTTCAGGTTAGGAGTAGCGGTCTGGTTAGGGGCAGGGTTAGGGTTGGGGTTAGGGTTATAAGAGTTAGAGTTGGGGTTAGGGTTAGGGTTAGACAGAGTTAGTTTTAGGGTTGGGGTTAGGGGTTAAGGTGAGGTTGGGGTTTAGTATAAGGGTTGGGGTTGGGGTTTAAGGTTAGTGTTGGGGTTAGGGTTTAGGGTTGGGTGTGGGTTTAGGGGTTGGATTAGGGTTAGGGATGGGGTAGGAGTAGGGTTAAAGATATGTGTGTGTTGGGGTTGGGGTTACGGTTGTGCTGGGGTTATGGTTGGGGTTTAGGGACAGGTTTAGGGTTAGGGTTAGGGTTAGGGATAGGGTTAGGTCTGGGGCTAGTGCTGGGTATGGGGCTAGGTCTCAGAGCTAGGGTTGGGGTTCGGGTTAGGGTAGGGTTAGGTTTGGGGTTGTGGTTGGGGTTAGGGTTAGGGGTTAGGGGTTACCATTACTGTTGGGGTTAGGGGTTAGAAGGGTTTGGGTTTGGGGTTGGGGTTAGAATAGGGTTGGGGTTGAGGGTTGGGGTATTGGGGTTAGGATTGGGGTTTGGGGTTTGGGGTTGGGGTTAGGTTGGGTTTGGGGTTTGGGGTTGGGGTTGGGGCTGGGGCTGGGGGTAGGGCTGGGGCTGAGTGCTGGGTCTGGGTTTATGGCTGGGGCTACGTTTGGGGTTGGGGTTGGGGTTTAGAGTTGGGGTTAGGATTAGGATTGGGTTTGGGGTTAGGGTTATTGTTGGTTTTTAGTGTTGGGGCTAGAGTTGGGGTTGGGTTTGGTGTTAGGGATACTTTTGGGGCTATGGCTAGTGCTGAGGGTTGGGGTTAGGGTTAAGTTTAGGGTTGGGGTTAGGGAGAGGGTTGGGGTAGGTTTGGGTTTGGGTTTGGGGTTGGAGTTAGGTTTAGTATTAGGATTAGCGTTACTGTTGGGTTTAGGGTTATAGGAGGTTTAGGTTTAAAGTTGGGATTAGAATGGTGTTGGGGTTGGGGGTTGGTGTTGGGGTTGGGGTTAGGATTAAGGTGGGGTTGGTGTTTAGTGTTAGGTTTAGGGTTAGGATTATGGTTTCGTGTTTGGGGATAGGGTTCAGGTTAGGAGTAGCGGTCTGGTTAGGGGCAGGGTTGGGGTTGGGGTTAGGGTTATAAGAGTTAGGGTTAGGGTTAGGGTTGGGGTTGAGGCGAGTTGGTTTTAGGGTTAGGGTTGGGGGTTTAGGTGAGGGTTGGGGTTTAGTATAAGGGTTGGGGTTAGGGTTTAAGGTTAGTGTTGGGGTTAGGGTTTAGGGTTAGGTGTGAGGTTTGGGGGTTAGGTTAGGGTTAGGGATAGGGGTAGGGGTAGGGTTAAAGATATGTGTGTGTTAGGGTTAGGGTTACGGTTGTGTTGGGGTTATGGTTGGGGTTTAGGGACAGGTTTAGGGTTAGTGTTGGGGTTAGGGTTAGGGGTTGGGCCTGGGGCTAGTGCTGGGTATGGGGCTAGGTCTGGGGGCTGGGGTTAGGGGTTAGGGTTAGGGTTAGGGTAGGGTTTGGGGTTGTGGTTGGGGTTGGGGTTGGGGTTAGGGTTACCATTACTGTTGGGGTTAGGGTTAGGAGAGTTTTGGTTTGGGGTTAGGGTTAGAATAGGGTTGGGGTTGGGGTTAGGGGTATTTGGGGTTAGGGTTAGGGTTTAGGTAGTTTGGGGTTAGGGTTAGGTTAGGTTCTCTTGGGGTTTAGGGTTAGGGTTTGGGGCTGGGGCTGGGGTAGGGCTTGGGGCTGGTGCTGGGTCTGGGTTTATGGCTAGGGCTACGTTTGGGGTTGGGGGTTAGGGGTTTGGGGGGTTGGGGTTGGGATTGGGATTGGGTTTTAGGGTTAGGGTTATTGTTGGTGTTTGGTGTTAGGGGCTTAGAGTTAGGGTTAGGTTTGGTGTTAGGGTTGCTTTTGGGGCTGGGGCTTAGTGCTAGGGGTTAGGGTTGGGGTTTAAGTTTAGGTTAGGTTAGGGTTAGGGAGAGGGTTGGGGTTAGGGTTAGGTTTAGGTTTGGGGTTGGAGTTAGGTTTAGTATTAGGATTAGCGTTACTGTTGGGTTTAGGGTTATAAGAGGTTTAGGTTGGTGTTAGGGTTAGAATAGGGTTAGGGGTTGGGGTTAGGGTTAGGGTTTGGGGTTAGGGTTAGGGCTAGGGGTTTAGGGTTGGGTTTGGTTACGGTTTGGTTTGGGGTTAGGTTAGGAGTTTGGTTAGGGTTAGGATGTTGGGTCGTGGTTTGGGGTTAGGGTTAGGGTTAGTTTAGGGGTTTTGGGGTTGGGGTTTGGTTTAGGGTTAGGGTTACAGTTAGGATTAGGGGTTTGGGTTGGGTTTATGGTTAGGGTTAGGGTTAAGGTTAGCGTTATTCTTAGTTTAATGGTTAAAAGTTTTAGGGTTAGTGTTATTGTTGGGGTTGGGGTTAGGGTCTTGACTAGGGTTAGGGTTATGGTTGGGGTTGGGGTTAGGGTTTTGGTTAGGGTTATTGTTGGGGGTTAGGGTTTAGCGTTACTCTTGGGTTTAGGGTTAGAAGAGTTTTAGGGTTGGGGTTTGGGGTTAGGGTTAAGGTTGGGGGTTTTAATTGGGGTTGGGGTTGGGGCTTAGGTTGGGTTTAGGGGTTAGGGTTATGTTTAGGGTTAGGGTTAGGGTTAATGTTAGGGGTTAGGTTTGGGGTTAGGGGTTAGCGTTATGGTTAGGGTTAGGGTTAGCATTACTCTTAGGTTTAGGGTTAGGAAGTTTAGGGTTAGGGTTAGTGTTGGTGTTGGGGTTAGGGGTTTTGTTAGGGTTAGGATTAGGGCTGGGTTTGGGGTTGGGGTTTGGGTTGGGGGTTAGGTTTAGGGTTAGGTTTGGGGTTTGGTTTAGGGTTAGGGTTAGGATTGCAGTTGGGTTTAGGGCTGGGGTTGTGGTTAGGATTAGGGTTAGGGAAAGGCGTGGGCTTAGGATATGTGTTAGGGTTAAAGTTAGGGTTAGGGTTAGAGCTAGGCCTGGGGCTGGGTTTAGGGTTAGGGTTGGGTTGGGTTAGGGTTGGCGTTGGGGTTGGGTTTAGCGTGAGGTTGGGGTTGTGGTAGGGGTTAGGGTTGGGGTTTGAATAAGGTTAGGGTTGGGGTTAGGGGTTGGGATTACGGATACGATTAGGGTTGGAGTAGGGGTTATGGTTAGGGTTTGGCATTGGGGGTTATGGTTAGGTTTGGGGTTAGGGTTAGGGTTAGGTTTGGGGTTGGGTTTAGGGTTAGCGTTGGGGTTAGGGTTAAGGTTGGGGTTGGGGTTAGGATTAGGGTTAGGGTTAGCATTGTGTTTAGGTTCGGGTTGGGTTTTGGGTTGGGTTTATGGTTGGGGTTAGGGTTAGAGTTGGTGTTAGGGTTAGGTTTAGGGTTAGTGTGTGGTTTTAGGGATAGGGTTAAGGTTAGGGATAGTGTTAGGGGATAGGGTTAGGGTTAGCGTTAGCATTTAGGGTTTAGGGATGGGATTACATTTGGGGTTAGGTTTGGGTTGAGGGATAGGGTTAGGGATTGGTGTTTGGGGTTGGCGTAAGAGTTGGGGTTAGGGCTAGTCGACAGATAGGGCTGGGGCTAGGGCTACATCTTGGTGTAGGATTAGGGTTAGGGTTATGGTTAGGGTTACGGTTAGATGTTAGGGTCATTATTAGTGTTAGGGATAGTTTTGGGTTAGGCTTAGGGTTGGGGTTTAGGGTTAGGGTTGAGGGTTAGATGAGTTAGGCTTAGGGTTAGGGTTGGGATTTGGGGTTTAGGGATAGGGTTAAGGTTAGTGTTAGGGCTAGGTAGAGGGTGGGTTTGGGGGTTAGGGTTAGGGTTGGGTTGGGGTTAGGGTTAATGTTTGGGGTTTAGGTTTGGGGTTAGTGTTGGGGTTTATGGTTGGGGTTTGGGTCAGGGTTGGCGTTGGGGGTTAGGGTTAGGGGGTAGGGTTATGGGTAGGGGTTGTGTTGGGGTTTTGGTTAGTGTTAGGGTTGGGGTTGGGTTGGGGTTGGGTTTGGGTTCAGGGGTTTAGGAATAGGGTTGGGGTTAGTGTTGGGTTTAGGGCTAGGGAGAGGGTTGGGGCTACGGCTGGTGCTGGGGGCTGGAGCTGGGGCTGCGGCTAAGCTTAGTGCAGGGGTTAGGGGTTCAGGGTTGGGGTTATAGTTGGGTTTGGGGTTGGGGTGGGGTTGGGGTTAGTGTTGGGGTTGGAGTTGGGGTTAGGGGTTGGGGTTGGGCTGGGGCTAGGGATGGGGCTGGGGTGGGGTTGGGGTTGGGGTTGGGGTTTAGGGTTAGGGTTGGTGTTGGTGTTTGGGGTTTAGGGATAGGGTTACAGTTAGCATTAGGGTTGCGTTAGGGTTGGGGTTAGGGTTAGGACAAGGATATTGCTAGGTCTAGGGCTGGGTCTTGATCTGGGGCTAGGGTTGGGGTTAGGGGTTATGGTTGGGTGTTAGGGACATTGTTAGTGTTAGGGATAGCTTTGGGTTGGGGTTAGGGTTATGGTTTGGGGTTGGGGTTAGGGGTTAGAGGAGTTAGGGATAGGGTTGCGGTTGGGGTTCAGGGTTTAGGAATAGGGTTAGGGTTGGTGTTGGGGGTAGGGTGAGTGTAAGGGTTGGGGTTGGGGTTAGGAGTTAAGTTGGGGTTGAGGGTTAGGGTTTAAGGTTTGGGGTTAGGGTTGGGGTTTAATCTTAGGTTTTGGGTCAGGGTGAGGATAGGAGTTAGGGTCAGGGTTGGGGGTAGGTGTGTGTTGGGGTTTGGGTTAGTGTTGGGGTTAGGGTTGGGTTCAGGGTTTAGGAATATGGTAAGGGTTAGGTTTGGGGGCTAGGGAGAGGGTTGGGGCTACGGTTAATGCTGGGGCTGGGGCTGGGGCTATGGTTGGTGTGGGGTTGGGGTTCGGGGTTAGGGTTATAGATGGGTTTGGGGTTAGTGTGGGGTTGGGTTTGGGGTTGGGGTTGGAGTTAGGGTGGGGTTGGGGTTGGCGTTACTCTTAAGTATAGGGTTAGAAGGGTTTGGTTTTGGGGTTGGTGTTAGAATAGGGTTAGGGTTGGGTTAGGGTATTGGGGTGAGGTTTGGGGTTGGGGGTTGGGGTTTAGGGTTGGGGTTTGGGTTAGTGTTGGGGTTAGGCTTTGGGGTTAGGGTTAGTGGTTAGTGGTAGGGGTAGGGGTATGGGATGGAGTTAGGGTTAGGTTGAGCATTGTGTTAGGGTTAGGGGTTAGGGTCAGGGTTTAGGTTTGGGGTTATGGTTAGGTTTGGTTTAGGAGTTAGGGATAGTGTTGGTGTTAGGGTTAGGGTTCGGTTTAGGGGTAGGATTAGTGGTTTCGTTGGGGTTAGCGTTAGTATTTAGGGTTAGGGTTAGGGTTTGGGGTTAGGGTTACAGTTAGGTTTAGTGTTAGTGTTAGGGTTTGGGTTAGGTTTAGGGTTAGGGTTTAGGGTTAGTGTTAGGTTTGGGGTTAGGGTTAGCGCTAGTGTTAGGGGTTAGGTTCAGGCTTAGTGTTAGTGTTAGGGTTAGGGTTAGTGTTAGTGTTGGGTACGGTTAGGGGTAGTGGTAGGTGTAAGGATAGGGGTATGGGTTGGGGTTAGGTTTAGGGTTAGGTTTTGGGGTTTAGGGTTGGGGTTAGGGTTGGGGTTGGGGTTGAGGGTTTAGGGTTAGCGTTGGGGTTAGTGTTGGGGTTAGGTTTAGGTTGGGGTTTAGGTTTGGGGTTAGGGTTAGACTTGGGGTTAGGGTAGGTTTAGTAGTAATGCTGGGATTGGGGTTGGGGATAGGATTAGGGATAGCATTACTTTTGGGGTTAAGGGTAAGGTTTGGGTTTGGGTTTATGGTTAGAATATGGTTACAGTTACGGTTGGGGTTAGGGTTGTGTTGGGGTTGGGGTTAGGTTTAGGTTTGGGTTTAGGGTTGGGGTTTATGCTTGGGATTTGGGTCAGGGTGAGGGTTGGTGGTTGGGGTTGGGGTTAGGGATAGTGGTATGTGTTGGGGTTTGGGTTGGTGTTAGGGTTAGGGTTGGGTTCAGGGTTTAGGAACAGGGTTAGGGTTAGGTTTGGGGCTGGCTAGAAGGTTGGGGCTACAGTTAGTGTTGGGGCTGGGGCTGGGGCTGGGGTTAGTGTGGGGTTGGGGTTCAAGGTTGGGATTATAGTTAGGTTTGGGGTTGGGGTATTATTGGGGTTAGGGTTGGGGTTGGAGTTAGAGTTGGGGTTAGGGTTATTGTTACTCTTAAGGTTGGGGTTAGAAGAAGTTTAGGTTTAGGGTTAGTGTTAGAATACTGTTAGGGGTTGGGTTGGGGTATTGGGTGAGGGTTAGTTAGGGCTGGGGTGAGTGTTTGGGTTTGGGGTTGGGGGTTAGTGTTCGGGTTGGGGGTTAGGGGTTGGCGTTGGGGTTGGGGTTAATGATAGGGGTAGGGGTAGTGGTATGGGTTGGAGTTAGGGTTAGGGTTAGCACTGTGTTAGGGTTGGGGTGAGGTTTGGGGTTTAGGGTTAGGGGTTAGGGTTAGGGGTTAGGATTAGGGTTAGGGTTAGGGTTGGGGTAGGGGTTAGGGTTAGGGTTGGGGATAGGTTTGGGGTTGGGGTTGGGGTTAGCGTTACTCTTGGGATTGGGGTTAGAAGGTTTGGGGTTAGGGTTGGGGGTTAGGGTTAGGATAAGGGTTTGGTTTAGGGTTAAGGTTAGGGTTAGGGTTAGGGTAAGTGTTACTCTTAGGTTTAGGTTAAGGGTTAGGGTTAGGGTTCGTGTTAGGGTTTAGTTTAGGGTTAGTGTTAGGGTTAGGGTGAGGTTATGGTTCTGGTTAGGGGTTGGGGTTAGGGTTCAGGTTAGGGTTCGTGTTAGGGTTCGGGTTCGTGTTAGGGTTAGTTTAGGGTTAGTGTTAGGGTTAGGGTTAGGATTCATGTTGGGGTTAGGATTAGGGTTAGGGTTGGGGTTCGGGTTAGGGTTTAGGGTTCGGGTTAGGGTTCGGGTTCGGGTTCAGGTTAGGGGTTAGGATGAAGGTTAGGGGCAGGTTGGGGTTGGGGTTAGGGTTAGAGATGGGTTAGGGTTAGGGTTAGGGTTAGGGGTTAGGGGTTAGGGTTAGGGTTAGGTTTAGGGTAAGGGGTTAAGGTTAGGGGTTAGGTTTGGGGTTAGGGGTTAGGGTTAGTGTTAGGATTAGGGTTAGGGGTTGGGGTTGGGGTTAGTGTTAGGGGTTATCGTTAGGGTTAGGGTTAGGGTTAAGGTTGGGGTTGGGGTTAGGGTTGAGGTTTGGGTTAGTGTTTGGACATTGGTTGGGGTTAGGGTTGGGATTGTGGTTGGGTTTAGGGTTGGGGTTGGGGTTAGGGTTAGGGTTGGGGTTGGGTTAGGGTTAGGGTTAGGGTTTAGGATTGGGGTTCAAATTAGCCTTGGGGTTGGGGTTAGGGTTAGTGTTGGGTTACAGTTAGGGTTAGGGTTGGTGTTATGTTTAGTCTAGCGTCAGTGTTAAGTTTATGGTTTGGGCTAGGGATAGGTTTGAGGACTAGGGCTTCTGCTAGCGCTAGGGATTGGGCTAGGGTTGGGGCTGGTGTTGGGGTTAGTGTTTAGTGTTATGCTTGGGGTTAGGGTTAAGTGTAGGGATAGGGTGAGGGGTTAGGGTTAGGGATAGTGTTAGGGTTGGGGTTAGGGTTAGGGATGAGGGTTAGGGTTAGGGTTGGGTTTTGGGGTTAGGGTTAGGGAAAGAGTTTGGGCTTAGGATATGAGTTGGGGTTATAGATAGGGTTAGGGTTAGTGTTGGGCCTAGGGCTGGGGTTGGGGTTAGGGTAGTGTTAGGGTAGGGTTGGTGTTGGGGTTGGGTTTAGGGTTAGGGTTAGCATTACTATTAAGTTTATTGTTAGGTTTGGGGTTTGGGGTTAGGGGTTGGGGTTGGGGGTTAGGATTAGGGATAGGGTTGGGGTTGGGGTAGGGGTTAGGGGTTAGGTTGGGGATAGGTTTGGGTTTGGGTTGGGGTTAGCGTTACTCTTGGGTTTTGGTTTAGAAGAGATTTGGGGTTGGGGTTGGGGGTTAGGGTTGGGGTTTGGTTTCAGGTTAAGGTTAGGGTTAGGGTTAGGGTAAGTGTTACTCTTAGGTTTAGGGTTTGGGTTAGGGGTTAGAGTTAGGGGTTAGGGTTAGGGGTTGGGGTTGGGGTTAGGATTTGGTTTGGGGTTAGGGTTGGGGTTAGGGTTACCGTTACTCTTAGGTTTGGGGGTTAGAAGAGGTTTAGGTTTGGGGTTCGGGTTAGGGTTAGGGATAGGGTTAGGGTTAGGGTTAGGGTTGGGGTTAGGGGTGTTGGTTTGGGATAGTGTTAGGGTTAGTTTAAGGGTTTGGTTTACGGTTGGGCTTAGGGTTGGGGTTTAGGGTTTGGTTTAGGTTTGGGTTTAAGGTTAGGTGTAGGGTTAGCGTTACTCTTGGGTTTAGGGTAGAAAGGGTTTAGGGTTATGGTTAGGGATTGAGCTTAGGGTTAGGGTTAGTGTTGGGGTTTGGGTTATGTTTAGGGTTTGGTTTAGGGTTAGGGTTGGGGTTAGGGTTAGCGTTACTCTTGGGTTTAGGGTAGAAGGGGTTTGGGGTTACGGTTGGGGTTAGGGGTTGGGGTTAGGGATAGGGTTGGGCTTGGGGTGAGGTTTGGTTTAGGGTTAGGATTAGGGTTAGGATTAGCGTTAGTCTTAGGATTAGGGTTAGAAAGGTTTAGGTTAGGGTTTGTTTTGGGGTTATTGTTAGTGTTAGTGTTTAGGGTTAGCTATGGGATTAGGGTTACTGTTAGGGTTGGGTTTGGGTTTGGGTTAGGGTCAGGGTCAGGGTCAGGGTTATTGTTAGGGTTAGTGTTGGGGTTACCATTAGCGTTAGGGTTAGCGTTAGGTATGGGGTTAGGGGTTAGGGTTAGTGTTAGGAATAGGGTTAGGGTTAGGGGTTGGGGGTTAGGGTTAGGGTTAGCGTTGGGTTTCAGTTTGGGTTTGGGTTCGGGTTAGTGTTAGGGTTAGGGTTAGGGGTGGGTTGGGGTTAGGGTTAGGGGTTTGTTAGGTTTAGGGTTAGGGTTAGGGTTAGGGGTTAGGGTTGGGGTTAGGGTTAGGGTTTTGCGTTAGGGTTAGAGTTAGGGTTATGGTTAGGATTGGGTTTAGGGTTAGGGGTTAGGGTTAGTGTTAGGTTAGGGTTAGGGGTTGGGGTTAGGGGTTAGTGTTAGGGGTTATCGTTAGGGTTATGGTTAAGGCTAGGGTTGGGGTTGTGGTTAGGGTTGGGGTTGAGGTTAGTGTTGGGACTTGGGTTGGGATTAGGGTTTGGATTGTGGTTGGGTTTAGGGTTGGGGTTGGGGTTAGGGTTAGGATTGGGTTTAGGGGTTAGGTTTAGGGTTAGGATTGCGGTTGAAATTAGCCTTGGGGTTGGGGTTAGGGTTAGTGATGGGTTACAGTTAGGGTTAGGGTTGGTGTTAGGGTTAGTTTTGTGTCAGTGTTAAGTTTATGGTTCGGGCAGGGATAAGTTTAGGACTAGGGCTAGTGCTAGCACTAGGGATTGGGTAGGGGTTGGGGCTGGGGTTAGGGGTTAGTGTTTAGTGTTATGTTTAGTGTTAGAGTTAAGTGTAGGGATAGGGTGAGGGTTGGGGTTAGGGTTAGGGATAGTGTTAGGGTTAGGGTTAGGGTTAGGGATGAGGGTTGGGGTTGGGTTTTGGGGTTAGGGTTAGGGAAAGTGTTTGGGCTTAGGATATGAGTTGGGGTTATACATGGGGTTGGGTTTGGGGTTGGGCCTGGGCTGGGCTTGGGGTTAGGGTAGGGTTGGGGTAGGGTTGGTGTTGGGGTTGGGTTTGGGGTTAAGATTAGCATTACTATTAGGTTTATTGTTGGGTTTAGGGTTAGGTTTGGGTTTTAGGTTTGGGGTTGGGGTTAGGGATTAGGATTAGGGTTAGGGTAGGGTTGGGGTAGGGGTTAGGGTTAGGGTTGGGGTTAGGTTTAGGGTTAGGTTTAGGGTTAGAGTTACTCTTAGGTTTAGGGTTAGAAGAGTTTGGGGTTAGCCTTGGGTGTTAGGGGTTGGGGTTATGGTTTGGTTTAGGGTTAAGGTTAGGGTTAGGATTAGGGTAAGTGTTACTCTTAAGTTTGGGGTTAGGGTGAGGTTTGGGTTAGGGTTGGGGGTTGGGGTTAGGGGTTAGGGTTGGGGTTATGGTTTGGTTTAGGGTTGGGTTTAGGGTTGGGGTTAGCGTTACTCTTGGGTTTAGGGTAAGAAGAGGTTTTAGGGTTACGGTTATGGTTAGGGATAGGGTTAGGTTTAGGGGTGTTGGTTAGGGATAGTGTTAGGGTTAGTTTTAGGGTTTGGTTTAGGGTTAGGGTTAGGGTTAGGTTCAGGGTTTGGTTTAGGCTTAGGGTTGGGAGTTAGGTTTGGGGTTAGCGTTACTCTTGGGTTTGGGGTTAGAAGAGGTTTGGGGTTACGGTTGGGGTTGGAGCTTAGGGTTAGTGTTAGGGTTAGACTTGGGGTTGGGGTTTGGTTTAGGGTTAGGATTAGGGTTGGGGTTTGGGTTGGGGTTAGGGTTAGTGTTAGGGTGAGCATTATTCGTGGGTTTAGGGTTAGAAAAGTTTTTAGTGTTAGGGTTAGGGTTATGGGTTGGGGTTAAGGTTAGGGTTAGCTTTAGGGTTGGGGTTTGGTTTAGGGTTAGGATTAGTCTTGGTGTTTGGGGTTAGCGTTGGGGTTAGGGTTACTGTTAGGGTTAGGATTAGGTTTGGGGTCAGTGTCAGGGTCAGGGGTCAGGGTAATTGTTGGGGTTAGCGTTAGGGTTACCATTAGCGTTAGGGTTAGCGTTGGGTTTGGGGTTAGGGGTTTGGGTTAGTGTTAGGAATAGGGTTGGGTTTAGCGTTAGGGTTAGGGTTAGGGCTAAGGTTGGTGTTGGGATTGGGTTGAGGTTAGGTTAGGGTTGGGACTGGGGTTGGGGTTTGGGTTGGGATTGTGGTTGGGTTTAGGTTTGGGTTTGGGGTTAGGTTGGGGTTGGGATTAGGGTTAGGGTTAGGATTGGGGTTGGAGTTAGCATTGGGGTTGTGGTAGGGTTAGTGTTGGGTTACAGTTAGGGTTAGGGTTGGTGTTAGGGTTGGTTTAGGGTTAGTGTTAAGTTTATGGTTCGGGCTAGGGATAGGTTTAGGACTAGGGGCTACTGCCAGCGTAGGGGTTGGGCTAGGGTTAGGGTTAGTGTTTAGTGTTATGTTTAGTTTTAGGGTTAAGTGTAGGGGTGGGGTGAGGGGTTGGGGTTGGGGTTAGGGATAGTTTTAGGGTTAGGGTGAGGGTTGGGGATGAGGGTTGGGGTTGGGTTTGGGGATTAGGTTTAGGGAAGAGTTTGGGCTTAGGATTTGTGTTAGGGATATAGTAGGGTTAGGGTTAGGGGTTTAGGCCTGGGGCTGGGTTTGGGTTAGTGTTAGGGTTAGGGTAGGATGGCTGTTGAGGTTGGGTTTGGGGTTAAGGTTAGCATTATTGTTAGGTTTATTGTTGGGCTTAGGGTTAAGTTTAGGGTATGGGGTTAGGGTCAGGGTTAGGGGTTAGGATTAGTGTTAGGGTTAGGGTTGGGGTAGTGGTTAGGGTTAGGGTTGGGGATAGGTTTAAGGTTAGGGTTAGGGTTAGCGTTACTCTAGGTTGGGGTTAGAAGAGATTTGGGGTTCGGGTTAGGGGTGGGGTTGGGGTTAGGGTTTGGTTTAGGGTTAAGGTTAGGGTTAGGGTTAGGGTTACTGTTACTCTTAGGTTTAGGGTTAGGGTTAGGGTTAGGGTTAGGGTTAGTTTAGGGTTAGTGTTAGGGTTAGGGTTAGGGTTCGTGTTAGGGTTAGTTTAGGGTTAGTGTTAGGGGTTAGGGTTAGGGTGAGGGTTCGTGTTAGGGTTAGGTTTAGGGTTCGGGTTTGGGTTAGGGTTAGGGTTCGTGTTAGGATTAGTTTAGGGTTAATGTTAGGGTTAGGGTTAGGGTTAGGGTTCATGTTAGGTTTAGGGTTAGGGTTTGCGTTAGGGTTAGGGTTAGGGGTGGGTTAGGGTTAGGGTTAGGGTTAGGGTTAGGGGTTAGGGTTAGGATTAGGTTTAGGATTAGGTTTAGGGTTAGGGTTAGGGTTTAGGATTATTGTTGGGTTAGGGTTAGGATTTAGGTTTAGGGTTAGGGGTTAGGGTTAGTGTTAGTATTAGGGTTAGGGTTTAGCATTAGAGTTAGGTTAGGGTTAGGGTTAGGGTTAAGTTTAGGGTTAGGGTTAGTGTTAGGATTAGGGTTAGGGTTTATCGTTAGGGTTAGGTTAGGGTTAGGGTTTGGGTTGGGGTTAGGGTTGGGGTTTGCGGTTGGGGTTGGGGTTAGGGTTAGGGTTGGGATAGTTTTGGGGTTAGGGCTAGGGTTAGCGTTACTCTTAGGTTTGGGGTTAGAAGATTTGGGGTTAGAGTTGGGGGTTAGGGGTTAGGGTTAGGGTTAGGGTTGGGGTAGGGGTTGGGTTAGGGTTTGGTTTAGGGTTAGGGTTAGGGTAGGTACCTTGGGTGGGGTTAGGGCTAGGGTTGGGGTTAGGGGTTGGGGTTAGGCTTTGGTTTGGGGTTAGGTTTAGGTTAAGGGTTAGCGTTACTCTTGGGTTTAGGGTTAAGAGTGGTTTAAGGTTACGGTTAGGGTTAGGGATAGGGTTAGGGTTAGGGGTGTTGGTTAGGGATAGTGTTGGGTTAGTTTGGGGTTTGGGTTAGGGTTAGGGTTAGGTTTAGGGTTTGGTTTAGGGTTAGGTTTAGGGTTAGGTTTAGGGTTAGCGTTACTCTTGGGTTTAGGGAAAGAAGGGTTTAGGGTTACGGTTGGGGATAGTGCTTGGGGTTAGTGTTAGGGTTAGGCTTAGTGTTGGGGTTGAGGCTTAGTGTTGGGGTTTGGTTTGGGGTTAGGATTAGGGTTAGTGTTTCGGTTAGGGTTAGGGTGAGTGTTAGGGTTAGCGTTACTCTTCGGTTTAGGGTTAGTAAGGTTTAGGGTTAGGGTTAGGGTTATGGGTTAGGGTTAAAGAGGTTTAGGTTTAGGGTTAGGGTTTGGTTTAGGATTAGGATTAGTGTTAGTGTTTAGGGTTAGCGTTGGGGTTAGGGTTACTGTTAGGGTTGGGTTTGGGTTTGGGGTCAGGGTCAGGGTCAGGGTATTGTTAGGGTTAGCGTTAGGGTTGCCATTAGCGTTGGGGTTTATGTTAGTTTGGGGTTAGGGGTTGGGTTTAGTGTTAGGAATAGGGTTAGGGTTTAGCGTTAGGGTTTGGGGTTAGGTCTAAGGTTCTGGTTGGGATTGAGTTGAGGTTGAGTTTAGGGTTGGGACTGGGGTTGGTGTTTGGGTTGGGATTGTGGTTGGGTTTAGGGTTGGGTTTGGGGTTAGGGTGAGGTGGAGTTAGAGTTAGGGTTAGGATTGGGGTTGAGGTTAGCGTTGGGGTTGGGGGTTAGGGTTAGTGTTGGGTTACAGTTAGGGTTAGGGTTCGTCTTAGGGTTAGTTTAGGGTTAGTGTTAGGGTTAGGGTTAGGTGTTCGGTTAGTGTTATTTTGGGGTTAGTGTTAGGTTTAGGGTTCGGTTTAGGGTTAGGGTTAGGGTTCGGGTTAGCCTTCAGGTTAGGGTTAGGGTTTGGGTTCGGATTAGGGGTAGGGTTCGGATAGGGTTAGGGTTCGGGTTAGGGTTGGTTTAGGGTTAGGGTTTGGGTTAGGGTTCAGGTTAGGGTTAATTGGGGTTAGTTTTGGGTTTAGGGTTTAGGGTTGTGTTAGGGTTAGTTTAGGGTTAGGCCTAGGGTTAGGTTTAGGCCTGGGGCTAGTGTTGGGGCTTAGGGCTCGGCTTAGCTAGGGTTAGGGTTAGGTTAGGGTTTAGGGTTGGGGTTAGGGTTAGGTTTAGGGTTAGGTTTGGGGTTCGGGTTAGTGTTAGGGTTAGGGTTAGGGTTGGGGTTTAGTGTTAGCGTTAGGTTTGGGTTATGGTTAGGATTAGGGTTTCTGTTTAGTGTTAGTGTTAGGGTTAGGTATTAGGGTTTAGGGATAGGGTTAGGGTTAGGTTTAGGGGTTAGGGGTAGGGGTATGGGTTGGGATTAGTGTTAGTGTTAGGATTGGGTTATGGTTAGTGTTAGGGTTCGGGTTTAGGGTTAGGGTTAGTGTTTGGTTAGAGTAAGGGGTACGGGTAGGGGTAAGTGTTGGAGTATGGTTTGGATTTGGGGTTGGGGTTTGGGTTAGGGTAGGGTTAGTGTTAGAGTTAGTTTTAGGTTTAGGTTTAGTGTTCAGGGTTAGGGTTAATGGTAGGGGTAGGGTTAGGCCTGGGATGCGGTTAGGCCTAGGGCTAGTGTTGGGGCTATGGCTGGGGCTATGCTAGGGTTAGGGGTTACGTTTTAGGGTTGGGGTTGGGGTTAAAGTTGGTGTTACGGTTGGGGTTACGGTTTAGGGTTGGGGTTAGGTTTGGGGTTGGGGTTGGGATTTGGGGTTAGGGTTAGGATTTATGGTTAGGGTTAGGGATAGGGTTAGTGTTCGTGTTAGGGTTAGCTTTAGGGTTAGGATTAGGTTTAGGGTTGTTGTTACAGTTAATGTTAGTGTTTGGGTTAGTGTTAGGGTTAGGGTTAGGGTTTGGTTAGGGTTAGGGATAGGGGTAGTGGTAGGGTAGAGGTATGGTTTGCGGTTGGGGTTTGGGTTTTGGGTTGGGGTTGAGTTAGGATTAGGGTTAGTTTTGGAGGGTTGGGAGTTTGGGGTTAATGGTTGGGGTTAGGGGTAGGGGTAGGGTTGGTCCTAAGGCAGGGTTAGGCCTGGGCTGGTGCTGGGGGGTAGGTCTGGGGCTAGACTACGTGGGGTTGGGGTTAGGGTTCAGGGTTGGGGTTAGGGTTGGGTTTAGTATTGGGGTTAGGCTTAGATTTGGTGTTGGTGTTGGGGTTATGGTTAGGTTTACGGGTAGGCTTAGGTTTGGGCTTATGGTAGGGTTGGGTTTGGGGTTGGGGTTGGGTTTAGGGATAGGATTAGGGTTAGCGTAACTGTTAGGGTTAGGGATAGAAGGTTTAGATTTGGGGTTAGGGATAGAAAAGGGTTAGTGTTAGGATTAGTTTAGTGTTAGTGTTAGGGTTAGGGTTATGGTTAGGGTTAGGTTTGGTTTATGTTTAGGGTTAGGGTTAGTGTTTAGGGTTAGGGTTAGGGTTAGGGATTAGGGTTTAGGGATAGGGTTAGGGTTAGGGGTATTGATATGTGTTGGAGTTAAGTTTAGGGTTAGGATTGGGTTGGGGTTAGGGTTAGGGTTAGGGTTTAGGGTTAGGGTTTAAGGTCAGGTTAGGGTTAGTGGTAGTGTTTAGGGTTAGGATTAGGGTTAGCATTTAGGGTTGGGGTTGGGTTTGGGGTTTAATGTTAGCTTCAGGGATAGGGTTAGTGTTAGTGTTAGGGTTGCGGTTAGGATTAGGTATAGGATTAGTGTTAGGGTTACAGTTTGGGTTAGCGTTGGGGTTGGGGTTAGGGTGTAGTTAGGATTAGGGGTAGGAGTAGGGGTAGGGGTAGGGGTATGGGTTGTGGTTGGGGTTGGGGTTTGGGTTGGGGTTGGGGGTTGGGTTTTGGGTTGGGGTTAGGTTTTAGAGTTGGGGTTAGGGTTAGGGTTAGGGGTTAGGGGAGGTTTAGGTTTAGGGTTGGGATTGGGGTTAGGGATAGGATAAGGGTTAGCATTACTGTTGGGGTTAGGGTTAGGGGTTAGGTTTGTGGTTGGGTTTACCATTAGGGTTGGGTTTGGGGTTAGGGTGGGTTTAGGTTTGGGGTTGGGGTTGGGGTTAAAGATGGGATTAGGTTTAGCGTTACTGTTGGGGTTAGGGTTAGAAGAAGTTTGGGTTTGGGGTTATGGTTAGAATAGGGTTGGGGTTGGGGTTGGGTTGCAGTTTGGAACGTTTGGGGTTGGGGTTGGGACTGGGGCTGGGGGTTGGGGCTGGGGCTGGGGTTATTAAGGTTGGGGCTGGGGTTGGGTGTGGGTTTGGGGGTTGTTGGTTGGTGTTAAGGTTAGGGTTGGGGTTGGGTTTGGGTTGGGGTTGGGGCTACGGTTGGTGTTTAGTGTTAGTGTTAGCATTAGGGTTGTGGTTTAGGGTTTAGGGATATGGTTAAGGTTAGGGTTAGAGTTAGGGTTATCAGTAGGGTTAGGGGTTGTGGTTATGGTGTGGGTTAGAGTTAGAGTTAGGGATAGGTTGGTGTTAGGGGTAGCGGTGGGTTTGGGGTTGGGTGTTAGGGTTAAGCAGTTGGGGCTGGGGTTATGGTTGGGGTTGGGGTTACGGTTGGGTTAGGGATAAGTGTTGGGGTTGGGGTTGGGGTTGGGGCTAGTGCTGGGGTTGGGGCTGGGGCTGGGGGTAGGTTTAAGACTGGGGCTGGGGTTGGGTCTAAGATTGGGTATAGTGTTGGGTTTAGGATTAGGGTTGGGTTGGGGTTGGGGTTGGGGAAAGGGTTTAGGCTTAGGATAGGTGTTAGGGGTTAAAGTTAGGGATTAGGGTTGGGGTTGGGACTGGGGCTGGGGTTGGGGTTAGGGATAGGGTAAGGTGTGGGTGTGGGGGTAGGGGTATGGGTTGGTGTTAGTGTTAAGATTAGGGTTAAGGTTACTGTTGGTTAGGGGTTATGGTTAGTGTTTTTGGTTGGGGTTAGGGTTAGGGTTTATGGTTTAGGGATAGGGTTAGTGTTTGGTTTAGGGTTAGGATTAAGGTTAAGGGTAGGTTTAGGGGTTGTGGTTGGGGTTGGGGTTGGGGTTTGGGTTGGGTTGGGGTTTGTTAGGGTTAGAGTTTGCAGTTGGGGGTAAGTGGTAGGTTTGGTGTTCAGGGTTTAGTGTTGGGGTTAGGGTTAGAGTTGGGGTTTGGATTAGGGTTGGGTTGGGTTTGGGGTTGGGGCTGGGGCTGGGGCTGGGTTTGGGCCTGGGGCTAGGGATATTGTGGGGGCTGGGGCTAGTGCTAAGGCTAGGGTTGGGGGTAGGGGTAGAGGAAGGCCTAGGGTTAGGTGTTGTGGTTGTGGTAGGGTTATGGTTGGGGTTAGGATTTGGTTAGGGATAGTGTTAGGGTTGGTGTTTAGTGTTAGGGTAAGGGTTTGGGGTTTAGGGATATGGTAAGGTTTGGGGTTAGGGGTTAGGTTTAAGGGAGGAATAGGATTAGGGGTTGTGTTTGGGGTTAGGGTTAGGGTTTGGGTTAGGAGTGGGATTGGGTTAGGGATAGGGATATCGTTACAGTTTAGGGTTTGGGGTTAGGGTTAAGTTGGGGTTAAGGTATAGGGTAGGGTTAGAGTTATGGTTGGGGGTTTGGGGTTAGTGTTGGGGTTATGGTTAGGCTAGGGATAGGGTTGGGACTAGGGCTGAGTGCTGGGGCTAGGGATAGGGCTAGGGATAGGGATGGGGTTGGGGTTGGTGTATGGTGTTATGGTTGGGGTTAGGGTTGAGGGTAGGGATAGGGATGGGGTTAGGGTTAGGGATAGGGTTATGGTTGGGGTTAGGGATTAAGGTTGGGGTTGGGGTTAGGGTTTGGGGTTGGGGTTAGGGAAAGTGTTTGAGGCTTAGGATAGGTGTTGGGGTTAAAGTTGGGGTTAGGGTTAGAGGTAGGACTAGGGCTGGGGTTGGGGTAGGGGTTGGGGTTACGGTGAGGGTTAGTGTTTGAGTGTTGGGGTTAGGGATAATGTTGGGGTTTGGGGTTTGGGGTTGGGGTTAGGGAAAGAGTTTGGGCTTAGGACAGGTGTTGGGGTTAAAGTTGGGGTTGGGGTTAGAGTTAAGAATAGGTCTATGGTTGGGGTATGGTTGGGGTGGGGTTGGGGTTATGGTTAGTGTTAGTGTTTAGTGTTGGGCTTAGGGTTGGGGTTATGGAATGTGTTTAGGCTTAAGATAGGTGTTAGGGTTAAACCTGGGGTTGGGATTAGAGTTGGGACTAGAGCTGGGGTTGGGGTTGGGGTTGGGGTAGGGTTCGGGTTTGGGGTTTTGGGATGGGATTGGGGTTGGGGTTGGGGTTGGGTTTAGGGGCTAGGGATAGTTTTGGGGCTAGGGCTACTGCTGGGGCAGGGGCTGGGGCTCCGGCTAAAGTTAGGAATAGTGTTGGGATTTTTAGATTAGGGTTATGGATGGGGTTTGGGGTTGGGGGTAGGTTTAGGGTAGGGTTGGGGTAGGGTTGGCGTTGGGGTTGGGTTTGGGGTTGGGGTTGGCGTTACTCTTAGGTTTAGTGTTAGAAGTGGGTAAGGTTTGGGGTTGGGGTTAGAATATGGTTGGGGCTAGGGTTGGGGGTAGGTGTGGGGTTTGTGGTTAGTGTTAGGGATAGGGTTAGTGTTAGGGTTGGGTTAGGATTAAGCTAAGGGTTAGTGTTTAGTGTTAGGTTTAGGGTTAGGATTATGGTTTGGGGTTTGGGAATAGGGTTCGGGTTAGGGGTAGGGTTCTGGTTAGGAGCAGGGTTAGGATTAGGGTTAGGGTTATACGAGTTATTGTTAGGGTTAGGGTTAGGGTTAGAGGAGTTAGGTTTAGGGTTAGGGTTAGGGGTTAGGATTAGGGGTTAGGGTTAGGGATAGGGTTTAGGGTTAGGGTTAGGGTTAGGATTTGAGGTTGGGTTTAGGGTTTGAGTTGGGGTTGGGGGTTGGGGTTGGGTGTGGGTTTAGGGGTTATATTAGGGTTAGGGATAGGGGTAGGGGGTAGGGTTAAAGATATGTGTGGGTTGGGGTTGGGGTTAGGGTTGTGTTAGGGTTACGGTTGGGGTTTAGGGACAGGGTTGGGGTTAGGGTTAGGGATAGGGTTAGGTCTGGGGCTGGTGCTAGGTATGGGGCTTGGTCTGGAGCTAGGATTAGGGTTAGGGATATGGTAGGGTTAGGGTTAGGGTTGAGGTTGGGGTTGGGGTTGGGGGTAGGGTTACCGTTACTGTTGGGGTTGGGGTTAGAAGGGGTTTGGGTTTGGGGTTGGGGTTGGAATGGGGTTGGGGTTGGGGTTAGGTATTAGGGTTGGGAGTGGGGTTTGGGTTTTGGGGTTGGGATTAGGTGAGGGTTGGGGTTGGGGTTTAGGGTTAGGGGTTGGGTCTGGGGCTTGTGTGGGGCTATGGCTGGTGCTAGGTCTGGGATTATGACTAGGGCTATGTTTGAGGTTTGGGTTAGCGTTTAGAGTGAGGTTGGGATTAGGATTAGGTTTGGGGTTGGGGTTAGGGTTGGTGTTTGGTGTTGGGGCTCGAGTTGGGGTTGGGTTTGGTTTAGGGATACCTTTGGGGCTGGGTCTAGTGCTAGGGTTGGGGTTGGGGTTTAAGTTTGGGGTTAGGGTTAGGGATAGGGTTAGGGATGGGGTTAGGGTAGTGTTGGGTTTAAGTTTGGGGTTGGAGTTAGGTTTAGTATTAGGAATAGCGTTATTGTTGGGTTTAGGGTTGGGGTTTGGGTGGTGGGGTTGGGGTTGGGGTTGGAGGTAAGGTTACAGTTGGGTTTAGGGTTAGAAGGTTTGGGGTTTGGGGTTGGGGTTAGAATAGGGTTAGGGTTCGGTTTAGGGTATTAGGGTTAGGGTTAGGGTTAGTGTTTAGGATTTAGGGTTGGTGTTAGGTTAGTGTTAAGGTTGGGTTTGGGGTTAGGTTTAGTGTTGGGTTGGGGTTAGGGTTTAGGGATTAGGGTTGGGGTTAGGGTTAGGTGTTAAGGTTAGGGGTAGAAGTAGAGTAGGGGTTATGATTTGGGCTTAGGGTTAGGTTTGGGTTAGGTTAGGGTTGGGGTTAAGGTTAAGGTAGGGCTAGGGATAGAGAGGGCTAAGGCTAGTGCTAGGGTTGGCGTTGGGGTTGGGGGTTAGGAGCTAGGGGTTGGGGTTGGGGTATAGGGTTAGTGTTAGGGTTGGGGTTAGGGTTAAGGTTGGGGTTTAGGATTTGGGGTTAGGGATATGGTTGGGGTTGGTTTGGGGTTAGAGTTAAGGTTGGGGTTTAAGGTTTGGGGTTAGGGTTTAAGTTTGGGGTTGGGGCTAGGGATAGGGTTTCAGCTTGGGATAGTGCTGGGGCTAAGGGTAGGGTTAGGTTTGGGGTTAGGGGTTGGGGGTAGGGGTAGAGTTGGGACTTCTTGTTGGGGTTGGGATTAGGTTTATGGTTGGCTTATGGTTGGGGTTGGGGTTAGCATGTAGAGTTTGGGGTTAAGGTTAATGTTAGGGATAGGGTTTGGGGCTGGAGTTGGGTTTGGGTTTTAGGTTTGGGATTTGGGGTTTGGGTAGGGTTGCGGTTGGGGTTGGGATTGGGGTGTGGAGTATGGGGTTGGGGTTGGTGTTGGGGTTAGGGTTAGGGTTGGATTTGGGGTTAGGATTAGGGTTAGTGTTGGCGTTAGGGTTAGGGGTTGGGGTTAGTGTTGGGGTTAGGATTAGGTTTAGGATTAGGATAGGGTTAGTGTTGGGGTTGGGGTTGGGGTTAGGTTTAAGGTTGGGCCTATGTCTGGGGGTGCGGCTGGGGCTGAGTGCTGGGGCTGGGGCTACGGCTGGGACTAGGGTTGGGGTAAGTGTTAGGATTTGGGGTTGGGGTTATGGTTGGGGTTGGGGTTGGGTTTTTGGGGTTTAGGGTTAGCATTTGGGTTGGGGTTGGGGTTAGGGGCAGGGATAGGGATAGGGGTTGGGGTTGGGGTTAGGGATAGGGTTATGGTTGGGGTTAGAAGTGGGGTTGGGGTTAGTGTTGGGGTTTAGGGTTGGGGTTGGGGAAAGTGTTTGGAGCTTAGGATAGGTGTTGGGGTTAAAGGTAGGGTTGGGGTTAGAGGTAGGACTGGGGCTGGGGTTGGGGTAGGGTTAGGGTTACAGTGAGGGTTAGTGTTTGGTGTTGGGGTTAGGGATAGGGTTGGGGTTTGGGGTTTAGGGGTTGGGGTTAGGGAAAGGGTTTGGGCTTAGGACAGGTGTTAGGGTTAAAGTTAGGGTTAGGGTTAGAGTTGGGACTAGGTCTATGGTTAGGGGTTATGGTTAGGGTAGGGTTGGGGTTATGGTTAGTGTTAGTGTTTAGTGTTGAGGCTTGGGGTTGGGGTTAGGGATGTGTTTGGGCTTAGGATAGGTGTTGGGGTAAAACTTGGGGTTGGGATTAGGAGTTAGGACTAGAGCTGGGGTTAGGGTTGGGGTTAGGGTAGGGTTCAGGTTTGGGGTTTTGGGATAGCATTAGGTTTATGGTTGGGTTTGGGGCTAGGGATAGCTTTGGGGCTGGGGCTACTGCTGGGGCAAGGGCTGGGGCTCTGGCTAAAGTTAGGATTAGTTTTGGGGTATTAGATTGGGGTTATGGTTGGGGTATGGGGTTGCGGTTGGGGTTGGGGTAGGGTTGGGGTAGGGTTTGCGTTGGGGTTGGGTTTGGGGTTAGGGTTAGCGTTACTATTAGGTTTAGTGTTAGAAGTGGGTTGGGTTTGGGGTTAGGGTTAGGAATATGGTTGGGGCTAGGGTTAGTGGTAGGTGTAGGGGTTGTGGTTAGTGTTAGGGTTAGGGTTAGTGTTAGTGTTGGGTTAGGATTAAGGTAAGGGTTAGTGTTTAATGTTAGGTTTAGGGTGGGGGTTATGGTTTAGGGTTTAGGAATAGGGTTTGGGTTGGGGTTAGGGGTCTGTTTAGGGGCAGGGTTGGGGTTAGGGTTAGGGTTATACGAGTTATTATTAGGGTTAGGGTTAGGGTTAGACAAGTTGGGTTTAGGGTTAGGGTTAGGGGGTTAGGATTAGGGGTTAGCGTTAGGGTTGGGGTTTACAATTAGGGTTAGGGTTGGGGTTTAAGGTTGGGGTTAGGGTTTGAGTTGGGGTTAGGGGTTAGGGTTGGTTGTGGGTTAAGGGGTTAGATTAGGGTTAGGGATAGGGGTAGGGGTAGGGTTAAAGATATGTGTGGGTTAGTGTTAGGGTTAGGGTTGTATTAGGGTTACGGTTGGGGTTTAGGGACAGGGTTGGGGTTAGGGTTAGGGATAGGGTTAGGTCTAAGGCTAGTGCTAGGTATGGGGCTAAGTCTAGAGCTAGGGTTAGGGTTAGGGTGATGGTAGGGTTAGGGTTGGGGTTGGGGTTGGGGTTGGGGTTGGGGGTAGGGTTACTGTTACTGTTGGGGTTGGGGTTAGAAGGGGTTTGGGTTTGGGGTTGGGGTTAGAATAGGATTGGGGGTTGGGGTTGGGGTATTGGGGTTGGGATTAGGGTTAGGATTAGGTTGGGGTTGGGGTTGGGGCTGGGGCTTGGGTGGGGCTAGTGCTGCTGCTAGGTCTGGGGTTATGGCCAGGGCTACGTTTGGGGTTGGGGTTGGGGTTTAGAGTGAGGGTTGGGATTGGGGTTGGGTTTGGGGTTAGGGTTGGGGTTAGTATTTGGTGTTGGGGCCAGAGTTGGGTTTGGGTTTGGTGTTGGGGATGCTTTTATTGCTAGGTCTGGTGCTGGGGTTAGGGTTGGGGTTTAGGTTTGGGGTTGGGGTTAGGGATAGGGTTAGGGTAGTGTTGGGTTTGGGTTTGGGGTTGGAGTTAGGTTTAGTATTAGGATTAGCGTTACTGTTAGGTTTAGGGTTAGGGTTTTGGTGGTAGGGTTGGGGTTGGGGTTAGGGGGTAAGGTTACTGTTAGGTTTGGGATTAGAAAGGTTTAGGTTTGGGGTTAGGGGTTAGAATAGGGTTGGGGTTCGGTTTAGGGTATTAGGGTTAGGGTTAGTGTTTAGGATTTAGGGTTAGTGTTGGGTTGGTGTTAGGGTTAAGGTTTGGGGTTAGGGTTAGTGTTGGGTTCGGGTTGGGGTAAGGGATTAGGGTTAGGGTTGGGTGTTAAGTCAGGGGTAGAAGTAAGTGGGGTTATGGTTTGGGCTTAGGGTTAGGTTTGGGTTAGGTTAGGGTTGGGGTTAGGATTAAGGTGGGGCTTGGGGCTGGGTTTGGGGCTGGGGCTGGTGCTGGGGCTGGGGCTACGGCTAAGGCAATGGTTAGGGGTAGGGGTTGGGGTTGGGGTTGGGCTTAGGGTTGGACTATGGCTGGGGTTGGGGCTGGGGCTAGTGCTGGCTGGGGCTGCAGCTGGGGCTGGGGTTCAGGTAAGGGTTAGCTTTGGGGTTGGGGTTAGGGATAGGGTAGGGTTAGCTTTGGGGTTGGGGTGTGGGATTAGTGTTTGGGGTTTGGGTTAGGGATTAGGGGTTAGGATTAGGGTTACTATTGGGGTTAGGAGTAAGGGTTAGGGTTGGGGTTACGGTTATGGTTAGGGGTTATGGTTAGGGGTTAGGGTTAGGGTGAGGAATAGGGTTTAGGGTTTGGGTTAGGGTTGGGGTTATGTTTATGATTAGGGTTAGGGTTGGGGTTAGGGTTAGGGTTTAGGATTAGGGTTAGGGTTAGCGTTGGGGTTTAGGGTTAGTGTTAGGGTTAGCGTTATCGTTAGGGTTAGTGTTGGGTTTAGGGTTAGGGTTAGTTGGGGGTTAGGGTTAGGGTTAGGGTTAGTGTTGGGTTAGGGTTCGGGGTTAGGGTTAGGATTAGCATTGGGTTTGGGTTGTGGTTAGGGTTGGGATTGGGGTTAGGTTGGGACTGGTGTTGGTGTTAGGGTTGGGATTGGTGTTGGGTTGGGTTGGGATTGGGGTTGGGGTTGGGTTGGGGTTGGGGTTAGGGTTGGGTTTGGGTTAGTGTTGGGGTTGGGTTCGGGTTGGTGTTGGGGTTAGTGTTGGGTTGGGGTTAGTTTAGGGTTAGTGTTGGTGTTAGTGTTGGGTTAGGTTTGGTTTGGGGTTAGGGTTGGTTTAGTGTTGGGTTTGGTTCGGGGTCAGCATTAGTGTTGGGGTTGGGTTAGAGTTTTGGTTGGGTTGGGTTGGGTTAGGTGTTGGGTAGTGTTGGGGTTGGGTTTGGGTTTGGGTTGGGTTGGGTTAGTGTGGGTTTGGGGTTGGGGTGAGGGTTAGTGTTAGGGTTAGGGTTAGGGGTTAGGGTTGGGGTTAGGGTTAGTGGTTGGGGTTAGGTTTAGTGTTTTGTTTAGGGTTAAGGTTAGGGTTAGGGTTAGTGTTAGGATTATG
>CAKJTW010000272.1:47500-50000 GCA_917880005.1 Nanger dama | reverse complement strand
GTTCGGGTTACGGTTGGGGTTAGGGTTTGGGGTTGGGCTTATGGTTGGGGGTTGGGGTTGGGGTCAGGATTGGGGTTTAGGGTTGGCTTTGGGGTTGGGGTTAGTATTATTTTGGGGTTAGGGTTGGGGTCACGGTCAGGGACAGGGTCAGGGTCAGGGTTTAGGATTAGGGTTAGCGTTAGTGTTAGCATTACCGTTATTGTTGGCGTTAGGGTTGGGGTTAGGGTTAGGCGTTAGGATTAGTGTTGGGCTTGGGGTTACATGTTAGGGTTAGGGTTAGGGTGAAGGTTAGTGGTTAGGGTTAGGGTTAGGGTTGGGGTAGCGTTTAGGGTTGCGGTTGGGGTTAGGGTTGGAGTTGGGGTTGGGGTTAGGGTTGGGGTTGGGGATAGGGTTAGGTTTTGGGTTGGGATTAGGGTTAGGGTTAGGGTTGGTTTAAGGGTTAGGGGTGGGGTTTGGATTAGTATTAGGGTTGCGGTTTGGCTTAGGGTTAGGGTTGGTGTTGGGGTTAGGATTAGGGTTAGGTCTAGGAATAGGGCTAGGTTTAGGGGGCTGGGCTAGGGCTGGGGTTAGGGTTAGGATTGGGTGAGTTTTGGGGTTAGCGTTAGGAGTAGGGGTAGGGTTGGGTTAGGGTTAGGTTAGGGTTAGGGGTAGGTGTGGGGTTGTGTTAGGTTTAGGGTTAGGGGTAGGGGTAGGGGTAGGGTTAAAAGTATGTGTGGGTTAGGGTTAGGGTTGGGGTTAGGGGTTCAGTTAGGGTTAAGGTTAGGGTTGGTTAGGTTTAGGGCTTTGGGTTGAGGCTTAGGGTTAGGGTTAGCGTTTCTCGAAGGTTTAGGTTTAGAAGAGATTTAGGTTTGGGGTTGGGGTTGGGGTTGGGGTTTTGTTTGGGGTTGGGTTAGGGATAGGGTTAGGGTTGGGGTTAGGGTTAGTGGTTAGGGTTAGGGTTGGGGTTAGGGTTGGGGTAGTGGTTAATGTTAGGGTTGGGTTTGGGGTTGGGATTGGGGTTGGGGTTAGGGTTGGTGTTGAGGTTAGGATTAGGGTTGGGGTTAGGGTTAGGGTTGGGGTTAGGGTTAGGGTTAGGGTTAGTGTTTAGTGTTAGGGTTAGGGTTAGCTTTATGGTTTAGGGTTTAGTGATAGGGTTATGGTTATGGGTAGGGGTAGTGGTGCTGGTAGGTTTAATGTTCGTGGTTAGGGTTAGGGATAAGGTTACGGTTGGTTAGGGGTAGGGGTAGAGGTGCGGTTAGGGTTTGGGTTTAGACGAGTTGGGGTTAGGGTTAGGGTTAGCGGTTGGGGTTAGAAGTTGGGGTTAGGGTTAGGGTTTAGTGTTGGGGTTAGGGTTGGGGTTTAGTGTTAGGGCTAGGGTTTGAGTTAGGGATAGGGGTTAGGCTTAGGTGTGGGTTTAGTGGTTGGGGTTAGGGTTAGGGATAGGGGTAGGGGTAGGGTTAAAGGTATGTGTGGGTTGGGGTTAGGGTTGGGGTTGGGTTTGGGGTTGGGTTGGGGTTGGGGTTGGGGGTAGGGTTAGGGTTAGCGTTACTCTTAGGTTTGGGGTTGGAAGGGTTTGGGGTTAGGGTTGGGGTTGGGGTTTTGGTTAGTGTTGGGTTGGGATTAGGGTTGGTGTTAGGATTGGGGTTTGAGGGTTGGGGTTGGGGTTTGGGGTTGGGGTTAGCGTTACTCTTGGGTTTAGGGGTTAGAACAGGTTTGGGGTTGGGGTTAGGGGTTAGGGTTTGGGGTTAGGGTTAGTGGTTAGGGTTAGGGTTAGGGGGTTAGGGTGGGTTAGCATTAGGGTTAGGGTTAGGGGTTAGGGTTGGGCTTAGGATTAGGTTTAGGGTTAGGGTTTGGTTGGGGTTATGTTTAGGGGTTTTGGTTAGGGTGAGGATAGGGTTAGGTGTTCGGGTTACGGTTAGGGTTAGGGTTTAGGGTTAGGGTTATGGTTGGGGGTTAGGGTTAGGGTTGGGTTTAGGGTTTAGGGTTAGCTTTAGGGTTAGGGTTAGTATCAGGGTTAGGAATAGAGTTGGGGCCACCGTCAGGGTCAGGGTCAGGGTTTAGGATTATGGTTGGGGTTAGGGTTAGGTTCAGGGTTTAGGGTTAGTTGGGTTGGGGTTAGGGTTAGGGTTAGAGTTAGTGTCATGGTCATGGTCAGGGTCAGGGTCAGGGTTTAGGATTAGGGTTAGCGTTAGTGTTAGCATTACCGTTAGGGTTAGCGTTAGGGTTAGGGTTAGGGTTAGGCGTTAGGATTAGGCTTAGGGTTACATGTTAGGGTTAGGGTTGGGTGAGGTTAGTGGTTAGGGGTTGGGGTTAGGGTTGGAGTAGGGTTTAGGGTTGGGGTTGAGTTTAGGGTTGGGATTGGTGTTTGGGTTGGGGTTGGGGTTGGGAATAGGGTTGGGTTTTGGGTTGGGATTAGGGTTAAGGTTAGGGTTGGTTTAAGGGTTAGGGGTGGGGTTCGTATTAGCATTAGGGTTGCAGTTTGGCTTAGGGTTAGGGTTGGTGTTAGGGTTGGGTTTGGGGT
>CAKJTW010000272.1:0-45000 GCA_917880005.1 Nanger dama | reverse complement strand
TGGGGTTAGGGTTTGGGTTGGGGTTAGCTTTAGCATTGAGGTTGGGGTTAGGGTTTGTTTTGGGTTTAGGGTTAGGGTTAGGGTTGGTGTTAGGGTTAGGGTTAGGATTAGGGGTTAGGGTAAGGGTTAAGGTTTATGGTTAGGGTTACGGTTGGGGTTTAGGGTTATGGTTAGCATTAGGGTTAGCGTTAGCATAAGGGTTAGTGTTAGGGCTAGGTTTAGTGTTAGGGGTTAGGATTAGGGGTTAGGGTTAGGGGTTAGGGTTAGGGGTTAGTGTTAGGGTTAGGGATAGTTTTGGGGTTAGGGTTGGGGTTAGGGATTAGGGGTTAGGATTAGGGTTTAGGGTTGGGGTTAGGGGTAGAGTTTGGGCTTAGAATATGTGTTGGGGTTAAAGTTAGGTTTAGGGTTAGGGTTAGGCCTACTGCTAGGGGTAGGGTAGGATTAGGGTAGGGTTGGTGTTGGGGTTAGGTTTAGGGTTAAGGTTAGCGTTACTATTAGGTTTATGGTTATAGAAGGTTAGGGTTAAGGTTAGTGGTTAGGGTTAGGGTTAGGGTTTGGTGTTAGGTTTTGGGTTAGGATTAGTTTTAGGGTTGTGGTTGGGGTTAGGGTTGGAGTTGGGGTTGGGTTGGGGGTTGGGGTTTGGGTTCGGTTTGGGGTGGGTGTTGGGGTTGGGGTTAGGGTTTGGGGTTAGGGTTGGGGGTAGAGTTCAGGCTTAGAATATGAGTTGGGGTTAAAGTTAGGGTTAGGCTTAGAGTTAGGCCTACTGCTAGGGTTAGGGTAGGATTAGGTTGGGGTTTGTGTTAGGGTTGGGTTTGGGGTTAAGGTTAGCATTACTATTGGGTTTATTGTTATAGGGGTTGGGGTTAGGGTTAGCAGTTAGGGTTAGGGTTAGGGTTGGGTTTAGGGGTTGCGGTTGGGGTTAGGTGTTGGGTTTAGGGTTAGGGTTAGGTTTGCTGTTGGGGTTAGGGTTGGGATTGGGGTTGGGTTGAGGTTGGGGGTTTGGGTTCGGTTTGGGGTAGGCGTTAGGGTTAGGGGTTAAGGTTTATGGTTGGGTTAGGGTTAGGGTTTGGGGTTAGGGTTAGGGTTAGTGTTAGGGCCAGGGGTCAGGGTCAGGGTCAGGTTCAGAGTCAGGGTCAGGATTTGGGGTTAGGTTTAGCGTTACGGTTAGCGTTAGGGTTAGGGTGAGGTTAGTGGTTGGGGTTAGTGTTAGGGTTAGGGTTAGGGTTAGGTGTCAGATTTGGGGTTAGGGTTAGGTTGGGGTTAGGGTTGGGGTTTGGTTTAGGGTTAGGTTTAGGGGTAAGGTTAGGGTTGGGTTAGGGTCAGGGGTTGGGTTGGGGTTATGGTTAGGGTTAGGTTTATGTGTTAGTGTTAGGGTTAGGATTAGGGGTTAGGGTTAGGGTTGGGGTTTAATGTTGGGTTTCGATTTGGGGTTAGGGGTTAGGGTTATGGTTAGTGTTAGGGTTAGGCTTAGGGTTAGTTTTAGGGTTAAGGTTAGTGTTAGGGTTGGGTTGGGGTTAGGTTTATGGTTAGGATTAGGGTTAGGGTTAGGGTTAAGATTAGGGTTAAGTTTGGGGTTCGGTTTGGGGCTGGGGTTAGGGTTGGGGTATAGGGTTAGGGATTACAGTTAGGGTTAGGATTAGGGTTAGTGTTAGGGTAGGGTTTGTTTGATTTAGGTTTGGGTCAGGGATAGGGTTAGGTTTAGGGTTAGGTTTGGGGTTTATGTTTTAAGGTTAGCATTAGGGTTAGGGTTAGGGTTAGGGTTTAGCGTTACGTTTTGAGTTAGGGTTAGGGGTTAGGGTTAGGGTTATGGTTAGTGTTAGTGTTTAGGGTCAGATTGAGGTCAGGGTTCAGGGTTTTTGGAAAGGGTTAGGATTAGGGATAGGGTAGGGTTAGGGATTGAGGTTAGGGTTACGGTTAGGCTTAGGGTTGGGTTAGGGTTAGGGGTTAGGGTTAATGTTAGGGTCAGGGTCTCGGTCAAGGTTTGGTTTAGTGTTAGGGTTAGTGTTAGGGTTAGGTTTGGGGTTGGGGTTAGGGTTAGGGTTCGGGTTGGGTTTAGGGTTAGGGTTTGGTTTAGGGTCAGGGTTGGGTTTGGGTTTAGGATTGGGGTTAGGGTTAGGGTTATGGTTTAGGGTTAGGTTAGTGTTGGGGTTTGGATTTGGTGTTCGGGTTGGGGTTGGGGTTAGGTTTAGGGTCAGGGTCAGTGTCAGGGTTTAGGGTTAGGGTTAGCATTAGGGTTAGCGTTAGCATTAGGGTTAGTGTTAAGGCTAGGATTAGTGTTAGGGTTAGTGTTAGGGGTTACTGTTTGGGTTAGGGTTAGGGTTGGGGTTGCGATTATGGTTGGGGTTGGGGTAGGTTTGGGATTGAGGTTGGGGTTAGGTTTGAGATTGTGGTTGGTGTTAGGGTTGGGGTTGGGGTTAGGGTTGGGGTTTAGGGTTAGGGTTAATGTTAGGGTTAGGATTAGTGTCAGGGTTAGGGTTAGGGGTTAGGTTTAGGAGCTTTGGTTGGGGTTAGAGTTAGGGTTAGTATTAGGGTTTGGTTTAGGGTTAGGTTTAGCATTAGGGTTAGGGATAGTGTTAGGGTTATGGTTCGGGCTAGGGATAGGTTTAGGACTAGGGCTAGTGCTAGGTCAAGGGATAGGGCTAGGGCTACGACTAGGTTTATGGCTAGGGTTTAGTGTTATGGTAAGGGTTAGATTTAAGGGTAGGGATAGGGTTAGGTGTTGGGGTTAGGGTTAGGGATAGTGTTGGGGTTAGGGTTAGGGATTAGGGTTAGGGTTAGGGTTTAGGGTTTAGGGTTGGGGGGTTAGGGTTGGGGTAGATTTTAGGCTTAGAATATGAGTTAGGGTTAAAGTTAGGGTTAGGGTTAGAGTTAGGCCTACTGCTAGGGTTAGGGTAGGATTAGGGTAGGGTTGGCGTTGGGGTTAGGTTTGGGCTTAAGGTTAGCATTACTATTAGGTTTATTGGTATAGAGGGTTAGGGGTTAGGGTTAGGGTTAGGGTTGGGTTTTAGGGTTAGGGTTGGGGTTGGGTGTTAGGTTGGTTTAGGGTTAGGGTTAGGGTCAGGGTTGGGGTTGGGGTTGGGGTTGAGATTGGGGTTGGGGTGAGGTTGGTGTTTGGGGTCAGTTTAGGGTAGGGATTAGGGTTAGGGTTAAGGTTTATGGTTAGTGTTATGGGTTAGGGTTTAGGGTTAGGGTTGGGGTTAGTGTTAGGGTCAGGGTCAGGGTCAGAGTCAGGGTCATGGTTTAGGGTTAGGTTTAGCGTTACGGTTAGCATTAGGGTTAGGGTGAGGGTTAGTGGTTAGGGTTAGTGTTAGGGTTAGGGTTGGGTGTTCAGGGGTTAGGTTAGGGTTAGGGTTAGGGTTTGGTTTAGGGTTAGGTTTAGGGGTAAGGTTAGGGTTGGGTTAGGGTTAGGGTAGGGTTGGGGTTATGGTTAGGGTTAGGGTTACGTGTTAGTGTTGGGGTTAGGATTAGGGGTTAGGGTTAGGTTTGGGGTTGGGTTTTAATATTAGGCTTTAATTTAGGGTTAGGGGTTAAGGTTATGGTTAGTGTTAGGGTTAGGCTTAGGGTTAGGTTTGGGGTTAAGGTTAGGGTTGGGGTTGGATTAGTGTTGGGTTTATGGTTAGGATTAGATTTGGGGTTAGGGTTAAGATTAGGGTTAAGTTTAGGGTTCGGTTTAGGGTTAGGGTTAGGGTTAGGGTATCGGGTTAGGATTACAGTTAGGGTTAAGATTAGGGTTAGTGTTGGGGTAGGGTTTGTTTGATTTAGGGTTAGGGTTCAGGAATAGGGTTAGGTTTAAGGGTTGGGGTTAGGGTTAGCGTTATGGTTTAAGGTTAGCATTAGGGTTAGGGGTTAGGTTTAGGGTTATGGCTAGTGTTAGTGTTTAGGGTCAGATTGAGGTCAGGGTTCAGGATTTTGGAAAGGGTTACGATTAGGGATAAGGGTAGGGTTAGGGATTGAGGTTAGGGTTACAGTTAGGGTTAGGGTTGGGGTAGGGTTAGGGTTAGGGTTAGGGTTAGCATTAGGGTTAGCGTTAGCATTAGGGTTAGTATTAGGGCTAGGGTTAGTGTTAGGGTTTAGGGTTAAGTGGTTAGGGTTACGGTTAGCGTTAGGGGTTAGGGTTAGGGTTAGGTTTATGGTTAGTGTTGGGGTTGTGATTAGGGTTGAGATTGGGGTTGGGGTGAGGGTTGGGGTTTGGGTTCGGGTTAGGGTTGGAGTTGGTGTTAGGGTTGGGGTTAGGGTTAGGATTAGGTGTTAAGGTTAGGGTTAGGTTTGGGGTTAGTGTTAGGGTTAGGGTCAGGGTCAGGGTCAGGGTCAGGGTCAGGGTCAGGATTTGGGGTTAGGTTTAGCGTTAGGGTTAGGGTGAGGGTTAGTGTTTAGGGTTAGTGTTAGGGTTAGGGTTAGGGTTAGGTGTCAGGGTTAGGGTTAGGTTAGGGTTAGGTATGATGTTGGGGTTGGGGTTAGGGTAAGGGTTGGGGTTGGGGTTAGGGTTACGGTTGGGGTTAGGTTTAGGGTTGGGGTAGTTTAAGGTTGGGGATCCAGTTAGGGTTAGGGTTGGGGTTGGGGGTTAGGGTTGGGGTTAGGGTTAGGGTTAGGATAGGGTTAGGATTTAGTGTTATTGTAGGGTTCATGTTATGGTTACGTGTTGTGTTAGGTTTTAGGGTTTAGGATTAGTGTTAGGCTTAGGATTAGTGCTAGGGATAGGGTTAGGGCTAGGGTTAGGGTTGGATTAGGTTTAGGATTATGGTTAGCTGTTAGGTTAGGGTTAGGATTAAGTGTTAGGGTTAGGGTTAGTGTTAGGGTTAGGGTTAGGATTTGCTTTAGGGTTTAGGTTTAGGGTTAGTGTTAGGGTTGGGTGATGCTTACGGTTGGGGTTAGGGGTTAGGTGTTAGTGTTAGGGATAGGATTAGGGGTTAGCGTTAGGATTAGGGTTAGGGTTAGGGGTTTAATGTTAGGTTTTGATTTAGGGTTAGGGGTTCGAGTTATGGTTTGTGTTAGGGTTAGGCTTAGGGTTAGGTTTAGGGTTAGGGTTAGGGTTAGGGTTGGGTTAGGTTAGGTTTTATGGTTAGGATTAGTGTTAGGGTTATGGTTAAGATTAGCGTTAATTTTAGGGTTCGGTTTAGGGTTAGGGTTAGGGTATAGGGGTTAGGATTACAGTTGGGGTTAAGATTAGGGTTAGGTTTGGGGTTAGGGTTGTGTTTGATTTGGGGTTGGGGTTCAGGGATAGGTTAGGTTTAAGGGTTAGGGTTAGGGTTATGGTTAAGGTTATGGTAGGTCTAGGGCTAGGTATTAGGGTTAGGGTTAGGGTTAGGGTTAGGGTTAGGGGTTGGGGTTTGGGTTAGGGCTAGGGCTAGGCCTGCTGTTGGGTTAGTGTTAAGTTTAAGGGTAGGGTTAGGGGTTGTGGTTAGGGTTGGTTAGGGTTAGGGTTGGTTAGGGGTTAGGGTTAGGGTTTAGAGTTTAGAATTATGGTTAGGGTTAGGTTTGGGGCTAGTGCTAGGGTTAGATCTGGGGCTGGGGCTAAGGTTGGGGCTCGGCTAGTGCTAGGGTTAGGGTTAGGGTTGGGTGAGTTTTAGGGTTAACGTTAGGGGTAGGGGTAGGGTTGGGTTAGGTTTAGGTTAGGGTTAGGGGTAGGGGAAGGGTTGGGTTAGGTTTAGGGTTAAGGGTAGGGGTAGGGGTAGGGTTGGGGTTATGTTTAGGTTTAGACGGTTAGTGTTAGGGTTAGGGTTAGGGTTAGGGTTACGGTTAGGGTTAGGGGTTAGGTTAGTGTTAGGGTGATGGTTAGAGATAGAGTTAGGGTTAGGTTTGGGGTTTAGGGTTAGGGTTAGGGTTGGGGTTTAGTGTTAGGTTTTGAGTTAGGGTTAGGGGTTGGGGTTAGGGTTATGGTTAGTGTTAGTGTTAGGGTTAGGGTTAGGGTTAGTGTTTAGGGGTCAGATTGGGTTAGGGTTAGGGTAGGGTTAGGGTTAATGCGGCTCAGGCCTACAGTTAGGGTTAGTGTTAAGTTTAAGGGTAGGGTTAGGGGTTGTGGTTAGTATGGGTTAGGGATAGGGTTATGGTTTAGAGATTGGGTTAGGGTTAGGACTAGTGCTAGGGTGACATCTAGGGCTGGGGCTGGGTTTAGGTCTGTGGCTAGGGCGAGTGTTAGTGTTAGGGTTGGTTGAGTTTTAGGGTTAACGTTAGGGGTAGGGGTGGGGTTGGGTTAGGGTTAAGGTTAGGGTTAGGGGTTAGGGGTAGGGGTAGGGTGGGTTAGGTTTAGGGTTAAGGGTAGGGGTTAGGGGGTAGGGTTGGGTTATGTTTGGGTTTTAGACGAGTTAGTGTTAGTGTTAGGGTTAGGGTTAGGGTTAGGGTTAGGGGTAGGATTAGGGGTTTTGGTTAGTGTTAGGTTTAGGTTTAGGGTTAGGGTTAGGGTTGGGTTAGGGATAGGGTTATGGCTAGGATTAGGGTTAGGGGTTAGGGTTAAAGTTAGGGTTAGGTTTAGGGTTAGGTTTAGGGTTAGGGGTTGGGGTATAGGGGTTAGGATTTTGGTTGGGGTTAGGGGTTAGGTGAGGGTTAGGGTTAGGGTTAGGGTTGGGTTTGGGTTAGGGTTAGGGTTTAGGGTTAGGGTTAGGGTTAGTGTTTAGGGTTAGCATTAGGGTTAGGGTTAGGGTTAGGGTTAGGGTTTAGGGTTAGGTTTTGAGTTAGGGTTAGGGGTTAGGGTTAGGGTTATGGTTAGTGT
The DNA here is from genome assembly GCA_917880005.1 of Nanger dama. Classification (NCBI taxonomy): domain Eukaryota; kingdom Metazoa; phylum Chordata; class Mammalia; order Artiodactyla; family Bovidae; genus Nanger; species Nanger dama. The sequence goes on along the minus strand of CAKJTW010000272.1, from coordinate 38,294 downwards.
TAGTGTTTAGGGTCAGATTGAGGGTCAGGGTTCAGAGTTTTAGAAAGGGTTAGGGTTAGGGATAAGGGTTAGGGTTAGGGATTGAGGTTAGGGTTACGGTTAGGGTTAGGGTTGGGTTAGGGGTTAGGGTTAGGGTTAATGTTAGGGTCAGGGTCACGGTCAGGTTTGGTTTAGTGTTAGGGTTAGTGTTAGGGTTAGGTTTAGGTTAGGGTTTGGTTTAGGGTCAGGGTTTAGGTTTAGGTTTAGGACTAGGGTTAGGGTTAGGGTTGCGGTTTAGGGTTAGGGTTAGTGTTGGGGTTTAGGTTTAGTGTTCGGGTTAGGGTTAGGGTTAGGTTTAGGGTCAGGGTCAGTGTCAGGGTTTGGGGTTAGGGTTAGCATTAGGGTTAGCGTTAAGGCTAGGATTAGTGTTAGGGTTAGTGTTAGGGGTTAATGTTTGGGTTAGGGTTAGGGTTGGGGTTGGGATTATGGTTGGGGTTGGGGTTAGGTTTGGGATTGGGGTTGGGGTTAGGTTTGGGATTGTGGTTGGTGTTAGGGTTCGGGTTGGGGTTAGGGTTAGGGTTTAGGGATAGGGTTAATGTTAGGGTTAGGATTAGTGTCAGGGTTAGGGTTAGGGGTTAGGTTTAGGAGCTTTGGTTAGGGTTAGAGTTAGGGTTAGTGTTAGGGTTTGGTTTAGGGTTAGGTTTAGCATTAGGGTTAGTGTTAGTGTTAGGGTTATGGTTCGGGCTAGGGATAGGTTTAGGACTAGGCCTGAGTGCTGGGTCAAGGGATAGGGCTAGGGCTATGACTAGGTTTATGGCTAGGGTTTAGTGTTATTGTGAGGGTTAGATTTAGGGGTAGGGATAGGGTTAGGTGTTGGGGTTAGGGTTAGGGATAGTGTTGGGGTTAGGATTAGGGATTAGGGTTAGGGTTAGGTTTTAGGGTTAGGGTTAGGGGTGGAGTTTAGGCTTAGAATATGAGTTAGGGTTAAAGTTAGGGTTAGGGTTAGAGTTTAGGCCTACTGCTGGGGTTAGGGTAGGATTAGGGTAGGGTTGGTGTTGGGGTTGGGTTTAGGCTTAAGGTTAGCATTACTATTAGGTTTATTGTTATGGAGGGTTAGGGTTAGGGTTAGCGGTTGGGGTTAGGGTTAGGGTTGGGTTTAGGGTTAGGGTTAGGGGTTAGGGTCAGGGTTGGTGTTGGGGTTAGGGTTGGGATTGGGGTTGGGGTGAGGTTGGTGTTTGGGTTCGGTTTAGGGTAGGGATTAGGGTTAGGGTTAAGGCTTATGGTTAGTGTTAGGGTTAGGGTTTAGGGTTAGGGTTAGGGTTAGTGTTGGTTGGGTCAGGGTCAGGGTCAGGGTCAGGGTCAGAGTCAGGGTCATGGTTTAGGGTTAGGTTTGGCGTTACGGTTAGCATTAGGGTTTGGGGTGAGGGTTAGTGGTTAGGGTTACTGTTAGGGTTGGGGTTAGGTGCCAGGTTTAGGTGCCAGGGTTAGGTTAGGGGTTAGGGTTAGGGTTTGGTTTAGTGTTAGGTTTAGGGGTTAGGTTAGGGTTGGGTTAGGGTTAGGGTAGGGTTAGGGGTTATGGTTAGGGTTAGGGTTACGTGTTACTGTTAGGGTTAGGATTAAGGGTTAGGGTTAGGTTTAGGGTTGGGTTTTAATATTAGGTTTTAATTTAGGGTTAGGGGTTAAGGTTATGGTTAGTGTTAGGGTTAGGCTTAGGGTTAGGTTTAGGGTTAAGGTTAGGGTTAGGGTTGGGTTAGGGTTAGGTTTATGGTTAGGATTAGGTTTGGGGTTAGGGTTAAGATTAGGGTTAAGTTTAGGGTTCGGTTTAGGGTTAGGATTAGGGTTAGGGTATCGGGTTAGGATTACAGTTAGGGTTAAGATTAGGGTTAATGTTAGGGTAGGGTTTGTTTGATTTAGGGTTAGGGATCAGGAATAGGGTTAGGTTTAAGGGTTGGGGTTAGGATTAGGGTTATGGTTTAAGGTTAGCATTAAGGTTAGAGGTTAGGGTTAGGGTTATGGTTAGTGTTAGTGTTTGGGGTCATATTGAGGGTCAGGGTTCAGGGTTTTGGAAAGGGTTATGATTAGGGATAAGGGTAGGTTTAGGGATTGAGTTTAGGGGTTACAGTTAGGGTTAGGGTTGGGGTAGGGTTAGGGTTAGGGTTAGGGTTAGCATTAGTGTTAGGTTAGTATTAGGGTTAGTTTTGGGCTAGGGTTAGTGTTAGGGTTAGGGTTAGGGGTTAGGGTTAGTGTTAGGGGTTAGGGTTAGGGTTAGGGTTAGGAGTTAGGGTTATGGTTAGTGTTGGGGTTGTGATTAGGGTTGAGATTTGGGTTGGGGTGAGGGTTGGGGTTTGGTTTCGGTTGAGGGTTGGAGTTGTTGTTAGGGGTTAGGGGTTAGGTTGGGTCAGGGGTCAGGGCCAGGGTCAGGGACAGAGTCAGGTTTAGGGTTTAGGTTTAGCGTTAGGGTTAGGGTTAGGGTTAGTGGTTAGGGTTAGGATTAGGGTTAGGGTTAGGGTTAGGTGTCAGGGTTTAGGGTTAGGTTAGGGTTAGGGTTGATGTTGGGGTTGGGGTTGGGGTTAGGATTGGGGTTGGGGTTAGGGTTACGGTTAGGGTTAGGGTTAGGGTTAGGGTAGGGTTAGGGTGGGGTTCGGGTTAGGGTTAGGGTTGGGGTTGGGGTTGGGTTTGGGGTTAGGGTTAGGGTTAGGATAGGGTTAGGGTTTAGTGTTTATTGGGGGTTCGTGTTAGGGTTACGTGTTGTGTTAGGTTTTAGGGTTTAGGATTAGTGTTAGGCTTAGGGTTAGTGCTAGGGATAGGGTTAGGGCTAGGGTTAGGGTTAGGGCTAGGGTTAGGGGTTAGGGTTAAGGTTAGGGTTTAGGGTTAGCGTTAGGGTTTGGGTTAGGTTAGTGTTTGGGTTAGGGTTAGCTTTTATGGTTATGGTTAGGGTTAGGGTTATTGATTAGGATTAGGGTTAGGGTTAGGGGTAGGGGTAGGGGTAGGGTTAGAGCTAGGGCAAGGGCTAGGGGTTAAGACTAGGGCTACGGTTAGATCTAGGACTAGGTTTAGTGATAGGGTTAGGGTTAGGGTTGGGTTAGGGTTAGGGTTAAGTTTTAGTGTTAGGGTTTGGGTTATGCTTAGGGGTTAGGTTTAGGGTTAGGGATTAGGGTTGAGTGTTAGGGTTAGGGTTAGGTGTAAGTGTAGGGGTAGGGGTATGGGTTGGGGTTAGTGTTAGGGTTATGGTTAAGGTTACTGTTGGATTAGGGTTATGGTTAGTGTTTTGGGTTAGGGTTAAGGTTAGGGGTAGGGTTAGGGGTTGTGGTTAGGATTTGGGTTAGTGTTAGGGTTAGTGTTTGGGTTTGGTTAGCGTTTGTGTTGGGGTTAGAGTTTACGGTTAGTGTTAGGTTTAGGGTTCAGGGTTTAGTGTTATGGTTAGGGTTAGGGTTAGGGTTTGGGTTAGCATTGGGATAAGTTAGGGTTAGGGCTAGGGCTATGTTTAGTGCTAGGGCTAGGGATATTTTTAGGGGTAGGCTAGGGCTGGGGCTAGGGTTAGGGTTAGGGGTAGAGGTAGAGGTAGGGTTAGGAGTTGCAGTTAGTGTAAGGGTTATGGTTAGGGTTAGGGTTTGGTTAGGGGTAGGGTTAGAGTTAGTGTTTAGTGTTAGGGTTCGGGTTTAGGGTTTAGGGATATGGTTAGGGTTAGGGTTAGGGTTAAGGGGAGGAATAGGGTTAGGGTTTGTGTTTAGGGTTATGGTTAGGGTTAGGGTTGGATTAGAGTTAGGGTTACTGTTACGGTTTAGGGTTTAAAGTTAGAGTTAGGGTTAGGGTTAAGGTAAAGGGTAGGGTTAGAGTTATGATTTGGGGTTGGGTTGAGGGTTAGATTTAGGGATTAGGGATTAGGTTTAGTGTTAGGGTTATGGTTAGGGCTAGGGATAGGGTTAGGACTAGGGCTAGTTCTAAGGCTAGGGCTAGGGCTAGGGAAAGGGTTAGGGTTAGTGTTTGAGTGTTATGGTTAGGTTTAGAGTTAAGGGTAGGGCTAGTGTTGGGGGTTAGGGTTGGGTTTAGGTTTAGGGATAGAGTAGGGTTAGGGTTAAGGATTAGGGTTAGGGTCAGGGTTAGGTTTTGGGGTTGGGGTTAGGGTTAGGAAAAGGGTTTGGGCTTAGAATAGGTGTTAGGGGTTAAAGTTAGGGTTAAGGTTAGAGTTAGGCTTAGGGCTAGGGTTAGGATTAGGGTTAGGGTAGACTTGGGGTTAAGGTTAGTGTTTAGTGTTAGGGTTAAGTTTGGGGTTTGGGTTTAGGGTTTAGGAATAGGATTGGGGTTAGGGTTAGGTTTGGGTTTAGGGCTGAGGTATAGTTTGAGGGCTAGGGCTAGTTCTATGGCTAGGGCTAGGGCTCGGGCTATGGTTAGGGTTAGGGTTAGGGTTTTAGGTTAGGGGTTAGGGTTAGGGTTTAGGGTTAGGGGTTAGGATTAGGGTCTGGTTAGGGTAGGGTTGGCGTTGGGGTTAAGTTTAGGGTTAGGTTTAGCGTTACTATTAAGTTTAGGGTTAGAAGAGGGTTAGGTTTAGGGTTAGGGTTAGAATAGGGTTAGGGGTAGGTTTAGGTGTTTTGGTTAGTGTTATAGTTAGGGTTAGTGTTAGGGTGGGGTTAGGGTTAAGGTAAGGGTTAGTGTTTAGTGTTAGAGTTAGTGTTAGGGTTACAGTTTAGGGTTTAGGGATAGGGTTAGGGGTAGGGGTAGGGTTAGGGGTTGTGGTTAGGTTTAGGTTTAGGGTTAGGGGTAGGGATAGGGTTAGGGGTTGTGGTTAGGTTTGGGGTTAGGGTTAGAGTTAGGGTTAGGGTTAGGGGTAGGGATAGGGTTAGGGGTACGGGTAGGTTTAGATGAGTTAATGTTAGGGTTAGGGTTAGGGATAGTGTTAGGTTTACGGTTATGTTTAGGGTTAGAGTTAGGGTTAGGGTTAGAGTTAGTGTTACAGTTAGGGTTAGGGTTAGAGTTAGGGTTTAGGGTTAGGTTTAGGTTTAGGTAGGGTTTAGGGTTAGTGTTAGGGTTAGTGTTAGGATTAGGGTTAGTGTTAGGATAGGGGTTACGGTTATGGTTAGGGTTCGGGGTAGGGGATGGGTTGGAGTTTAGGGTTATGGTTAGTATTATGTTGTGTAAGGATTAGGGTTAGTGTTAGTGTTTAGGGTTAGGGTTAGTGTTAGGGTTTAGGGTTTAGTGATAGAGTTATGGTAAAGGATAGGGTTAGGGTTAAGGTTAGGTTTAGAGTTGGGTTAGGGTTACGGTTTAAGTTTTAGGGTCAGGGTTAGGGTTTAGGGTTAGGGTATGGGTCAGGTTTAGGGTTAGGGTTTAGGGTTAGGGGTAGGGGTAGTGGTATGTGTTGGGGCTTGGGTTTGGATTAGGGTTAGGGTTGGGTTAGGGTTAGGGTTAGGGTTAGGGTTTAGGGTTTAGGGTTAGGGTTAAGAATAGGGTTAGGGTTAGGCCGAGGGATTGGGTTAGGCCTAGGTCTAGTGCTAGTGGTAAGGCTAGGGTTAGGGTTAGTGTTAGGGTACGATTAGGGGTTAGGGTTGGGGTTGGGGTTAGGGATAAGATTAGGGTTAAGGTTAGGGTTAGGGTGGGGGACAGTTAGGGTTAGTGTCAGAAGAGTTTCCAGTTTAGGTTTAGGGTTTGAATAGAGTTAGGGTTAAGGTTAGGGTTAGGGTTAGGGAACTGTTTGGGGAAGGGTTGGGGTTGGGATCAGGGTTTAGGTTTAGGGTTTAGGGTTAGGGTTTGGTTCAGGGTTAGGGTTAGGGGTTAGGGTTAGGGGTAGTGTTAGTGGTAGGAGTATGGGTTGGGGTTTGGGTTAGGGTTCGGGTTTGATTCAGGGTAATGGTTAGTGTTACGGTTAGCGTTAGGGTTAGGGATAGGGTTGGGTTACGGTTAGGGGTAGGGGTATGTGTAAGGGTAGGGGTTAGGGTTAGGGTTAGGTTTATGGTTAGGGTAAGTATAGGTTTAGGGTTGGGGTTGGGGTTAGGGATAGGATTAGGGTTAGGGTGCGGTTAGGGTTGAGGATGGGGTTGGGGTTAGGGTTAGTGTTAGAGTTAGCATTACTCTTAGGGTTAGGGTTAGAAGAGGTTTCAGTTTAGGGTAAGGTTTAGGGTTAGGGTTAGAGGTTGAGGCTTAGGGTTAGAGTTAAGGTTGGGTTATGGTTAGGGTTAGGGTTAGTGTTTAGGGTTAGGGTTAGGGATAGGATTAGGGTTAGGGTTATGGTTAGTGTTAGTATTAAGGGTAGGGTTAGGGTTAGGGTTAGATTTAGGGTAATGGTTAGTGTTTCTGTTAGCATTAGGGTTAGGTTTAGGGTTGGGTTAGGGTTAGGGGTAGGGATATGGGTAAGGGGGTAGGTGTTAGGGTTAGGGTTAGGTTTATGGTTAGGGTAGGTATAGGTTTAGGGTTGGGGTTGGGGTTAGGGATAGGATTAAGGTTAGTGTTAGGTTTAGGGTTAGGGTTAGGGTACGGTTAGGGTTAGGGTTCGAAGAGGTTTCGGTTTAGGGTTAGGATTAGAATAGGGTTAGGGATAGAGTTAGGATTAGGGTATGTTTAGGGTTAGGGTTGGGGTTGGCGGTTGGGGTTAGGGTTAGGGTTAGGGTTACCATTACTCTTAGGTTTAGGGTTAGAAGAGGTTTCGGTTTAGGGTATGATTTAGGGTTAGGGTTAGTGTTAGGTTTAGGGCTTAGGGTTAGGGGTAGGGGGTAGCGGTATGTGTTGGGGTTTGGGTTAGGGTTAGGGTTAGGGTTGGGTTAGGGTTACAGTTAGGGTTTAAGGTTAGGGTTAGGGTTAGGGTTTAGGTTTAGTGTTAGGGTTAGGGTTTACATAGAGGTTAGTTGTTAAGATTAGGGTTAGGGTTAGGGTTAGTGTTAGGATTAAGGGTAGGGTTATGCGTTGTTGTTAGGTTTAGGTTTAAGGTTAAGTTGGGTTAGGGTTAGGGCTAGGTTTAGGAATAAGGCTAGGGCTAGTCCTAGGGCTAGGGCTAGGGCTGGGTATCAAGCTAGGGTTAGTGTAAGGGTTAGGCTTTAGGGATAGGGTTTGGGTTAGGGGTTTAGGTTTAGGGTTAGGGTTAGGGTTGGGTTTGGGGTTAGGGGTTAGGTTTAGGGTTAGCGTTACTGTTAGGTTGAGTGTAGAAGAGGTTTAGGTTTAGGGTTAGCATTAGAATAAAGTTATGGTTAGGTTTAGTTTATTAGGGTTAGGGTTAGGTTACGGATAGTATTAGGGTTTAGTGTTAGGATTAATGTTAGGGTCAGGATTAGGGGCTAGGGTTAGGGTTAGGGGGTTAGGGGAAGGGGTAGGGGTAGGGGTATGTGTTGGAGTTAGGGTTAGGGTTATGATTTGGTTAACGTTACTGTTAGGGTTAGAATTTAGGGTTAGTGTTAGGGTTAGTTTAGGGTTAAGGTTATGGTTAGTTTTAGGGTTATGATTAGGGTTAGGGTTAGGGTTAGTGTTAGGGTTGGGGTTAGGGTTTAGGGTTAGGGTTAGGGTTAGGTTAGTGTAAGGTTAGGGTTATGGTTAGGTTGGGTTGGGTTGGGTTTAGGTTTAGGGTTAGTGTCGGTTGGGGTTAGGGTTGCCGTTTGGTTAGGGTCAGGGTTATGGTTAGGGTTAGGGTTTAGGGTTTAGGGTTAGGGTTAAGAATAGGGTTGGGTTAGGCCAAGGGATAGGGTTAGGCCTAGGGCTAGTGCTAGTGCTAAGGCTAGGGTTAGGGTTAGGGTTAGTGTTGGGTATGGTTAGGGTTAGGGTTGGGGTTGGGTTATGGATAGGATTAGTGTTAGGGTTAGGGTTAGGGTTAGAGTACGGTTAGGGTTAGGGTCAGAAGGGTTTGGTTTAGGGTTCGGGTTAGAATAGGGGTAGGGTTAAGGTTAGGGTTAGGGTTAGTGTTAGGGTACGGTTAGGGGTAGGGTTGTGGTTGGGGTTATGGATAGGATTAGTGTTAGGATTAGGGTTAGGGTTAGAGTACGGTTAGGGTTAGGGTCAGAAGGGTTTCGGTTTAGGGTTAGGCTTAGAATAGGGTTAGGGTTAAGGTTAGGGTTAGGGTTAGGGTACGGTTAGGGTAGTGTTGGGGTTGACATTAGGGTTAGGTTTAGGGTTTAGGGTTAGGGTTTGGTTCAGGGTTAGGTTTAGGGTTAGGGTTAGGGGTAGGGTTAGTGGTAGGAGTATGGGTTGGGGTTTGGGTTAAGGTTAGGGTTAGGTTTAGGGTAATGGTTAGTGTTACAGTTAGCAATAGGGTTAGGGTTAGGGTTGGGTTGGGTTGGGTTAGGGTTAGTGTTTTGGGTTAGGGTTAGGGTCAGGGTTAGGGATTAGGGTTTAGGAGTAGGGTTAGGGTTAGTGTTAGGGGATAGGGGTAGGGGTAGGGACATGGGTTGGAGTTAGGATTAGGGTTAGGATTGGGTTAGGGTCAGTTTAGGTTAGGGTTCAGGGTTAGGGTTAGGGTTGGATAGGGTTAGGGTTAGTGTTAGTGTTAGGTTAGATTAGGGTTGGGGTTAGGGTTAGGGTTAGGGTTAGGGTTTGGTTAGAGTTAGGTGGGGTAGGGGGGGTAGGGGATGGGTTGGGTTAGTGTTAGGGTTAGGGTTGGTTGGTAGGTTGGGTTAGTTTTAGAGTTAGGGTTTAGGGTTTGGGTTGGTTCAAGGTAGGTGTAGGTTAGCCTAATGTAGGGTTAGGGCCAGGGTTAGTGCTGGGCTAGGGCTGGGGCTAAGTCTGGGGCTAGGGTTAGGGTTGGGTTTGGGTTGGGTTAGTTGGTTTAGGTTAGGGTTAGGTTAGGGTTAGTGTTAGTGTTGCGTTAGGTTTAGGGGTAGGGTTGTTTAGGTTTGGGTTGGGGTTAGGGATAGGTTAGGTTAGCGTTACTGTTAGGGTTAGGTTTAGAAGAGGTTTAGATTTGGTTAGGGTTATAATAGGGTTAGGGTTAGGGTTAGGTTAGTGTTAGGGACGGTTAGCTTTAGGGTTGCGGATGGGGTTAGGGTTAGGGTTAGGGTTAGGGGTTAGTGTTAGGGTTATGTTTGGGTTATTTTAGGGTTAGGGTTAGGTTTAGGTTTAGGGTTAGGGTTAAGCATTAGGGTTTAGGGATAGGTTTAGGTTTAGGGTTAGGGGTTAGAGGTAGTTGTATGGGTTGGAGTTAGGGTTAGGGTTAGGGTTAGGTTTAGGGTTAGGGTTAGGGTAGGGTTAGGGATTAGGGTTTAGGGATAGGGTTAGGGTTACGGTTACTGGTTAGGGTTAGGGTAATGGTTAGTTTTGTGTTATGGTTAAGGTTAAGGTTAGTGTTTAGGGTTAGGGTTAGGATTAGGGATTACGGTTTAGGAAATGGGTTAGGGTTAGGGTTAGGGGATAGGTGTAGGGGTAGGTGTATGAGTTGGACTTAGATTTAGGTTTAGGATTGGTTTAGGGTTAGTTTTAGGGTTAGGGATTAGGGTTAGGGTTAGGGTGAGGTTAGGGTTAGGGTTAGGGTAAGGGTTAGGGTTTAGGGTTAGGGTTAGGGTTAGGGATAGGTTTAGTGCTAGTGTTAGGGTTGGGGTTAGGGTTAGGATTAGGTTTTGTGTTAGGGTTAGGGTTAGGGGTTAGTGTTACGGTTAGCGTTTAGGGTTAGGGTTATTGTTTGGTTAGGGTTAGTGGTAGGGTTAGTGTTAGGGTTAGGGTTAATGTTAGGGTTGGTGTTAGGGTTAGGTTTAGGATTAGGTTTAGGGCTAGTGTTAAGGTTAGTATTAGGGTTACGGTTAGGGTTTGGTTACGGTTAGGTGTAGGGGCAGGGGTAAGAGTAGGGGTATGGTTTGGGGTTAGGGTTGGGTTAGGGTTAAGGTTAGTTTTAGGGTGAGGGTTTAGGGTTTAGGGGTAGGGTTAAGTGTAGGGGTAGGGTTAGGCCTAAGGATACTCTTAGGCCTGGGGCTAGTGCTAAGGCTAGGGCTAGGGCTAGGGCTAAGACTAGGGTTATGGTTAGGGGTTAGGGGTTTAGGTTTAGGGTTAAGGTTAGGTTTTAGAATTATGGTTAGGGTTAGGGTTACTGTTAGTGTTAGGGTTAGGTTTAGGGTTATGGTAGGTTTAGGTTTAGGTTGGGGTTGGGGTTAAGGATAGGATTAGGGTTAGCGTTACTGTTAGGGTTAGGGTTAGAAGAGGTTTAGGTGTAGGGTTATGGTTAGAATAGGGTTAGGGTTAGGTTAGAGTTAGGGTGCGGTTAGGGTTAGTGTTGGGGTTCGGGTTAGTGTTAGGGTTAGGGTTTGGGGTTAGGGTTAGGTTTGGTTTATTGTTAGGTTTAGGGTTTCTGTTTAGTGTTATGGTTAGGGTTAGGTATTAGGGTTTAGGGATAGGGTTAGGGTTAGGGTTAGTGGTTAGGGGTAGCGGTATGGGTTGGGGTTAGTGTTAGGGTTAGGATTGGGTTAGGGTTAGTGTTAGGGTTCGGGTTTAGGGTTAGGGTTAATGTTAGGGTTAGGGTTAGCTTTAGGGTAGGGTTAGGGTTAGTGTTAGGGTTAGCATTAGTTTTAGGGTTAGGGTTTGGTTAGGGTAAGGGGTAGGGGTAGTGGTAAGGGTAGGGGTATGGTTTGGGGTTAGGGTTTGGGTTAAGGTTGAGTTAGGGTTAGAGTTAGTTTTAGCGTTAGGGTTTAGCGTTTAGGGTTAGGGTTAGTGGTAGGGGTAGGGTTAGGCCTAAGGATAGGGTTAGGCCTAGGGCTAGTGTTAGGGCTATGGCTAAGGCTAGGCTAGGGTTAGGGTTAGGGTTAGTGTTTAGGTTAGGGTTAGGGTTACGTTTTAGAGTTAGGGTTAGGGTTAGGGTTAGTGTTATGGTTAGGGTTACGGTTTAGGGTTAGGGTTAGGATTTAGGGGTTAGGGTTAGGGATAGGGTTAGTGTTAGCATTAGGGTTAGGGTTAGGGTTAGGATTAAGTTTAGGGTTATTGTTACGGTTAATGTTAGTGTTTGGGTTAGCATTAGGGTTAGGGTTAGGGTTTGGTTAGGGTTATGGTTACGGGTAGTGGTAAGGGTAGAGGTTGGGTTGCGGTTAGGTTTAGGTTTTGGGTTAGGATTGAGTTAGGGTTAGGGTTAGTTTCAGGGTTAGAGTTTAGGGTTTAGGGTTAGGGTTAAGGGTAGGGGTAGGGTTAGACCTAAGGATAGGGTTAGGCCTAGGGCTAGTGCTAGGGGTAGGGCTAGGGCTAGACTAGGGTTAGTGTTAGGGTTAGGGCTCAGGGTTAGGGTTAGGGTTGGGGTTTTAGAGTTAGGGTTAGGGTTAGGTTTAGTGTTAGTGTTAGGGTTGGTGTTAGGTTTACGGTTAGGGTTAGGTTTAGGCTTAGGGTAGGGTTAGGTTTAGGGTTGGGGTTGGGTTTAGGGATAGGATTAGGGTTAGCGTAACTGTTAGGGTTAGGGTTAGAAGAGGTTTAGATTTAGGGTTAGGGATAGAAAAGGGTTAGGGTTAGGATTAGGTTATTGTTAGGGTTAGGTGTGAGTGTTTTGGAGGAGGGGTTTGGTAAGGTTTTAAGGTTAGGGTTAGGGTTAGGGTTTTCGGGTCAGGTTAGGGTTAGGGTTTAGTGTTAGGGTTAGGGTTAAGGTTAGCGTTACTGTTAGGATTAGTGTTAGAAGAGGTTTAGGTTTAGGGTAAGCATTAGAATAGGGTTAGTGTTTGGTTTAGGGTATTAGGGTTAGGGTTAGGTTAGGGTTAGGGTTAGGGAAAGGGTTAGTGTTTGTGTTAGGGTTAGTGTTAGGGTTGGGATTAGGGTTAGTTAGGTTAGGGTTAGGGTTAGTGTTAGGTTTAGCCTTAGGGTTAGGGTTAGGGTTTGGTTAGGGGTAGGGGTAGGGGTAGGGGTAGGGGTAGGTGTATGTGTTGGGGTTAGGGTTAGGGTTGGGTTAGGGTTAGGGTTAGTTTTAGGGTTAGGGTTTATCATTTAGGGTTAGGGTTGAGGATAGGGGTAGGGTTTAGGGTTAGGTAAGGGTTAGGTTTTAGAGTTAGGTTATGGTTAGGGTTTGGGTTGTGGTTAAGTTTATGGTTAGGGTTAGATTTCTGTTTAAGGTAGGTTTAGGTTTAGGGTTGGGGTTGGGGTTAGGGATAGGATTAGGGTTAGCGTTACTGGTAGGGTTAAGGTTACAAGAGGTTTAGGTTTAGGGTTAGAGTTAGGTTTCAGTTAGGGTGCGGTTAGGGTTAGGGTTGGGGTGGGGGTTAGGATTAGGATTAGGTTTAGGGTTAGGGTTAGGGTTAGTGTTAGGGTTAGGGTTAGGGTTAGGATTTGGTTAGGGTTAGGGGTAGGGGTAAGGGTAGGGGTAAGTTTGCGGTTAGGGTTAGGTTTTGGCTTAGGGTTGGGTTGAGGTTAGGGTTAGGGTTAGTTTTAGGGTTAGGGTTTAGGGTTTAGGGTTAGGGTTAAGGGTAAGGGTAGGGTTAGGCCTAAGGGTAGGGTTAGGCCTAAGGATAGGGTTAGGCCTAGGGCTAGTGCTAGGGCTATGGCTGAGGAAAGGCTACTAGGGTTAGGCCTAGGGCTAGTTCTAGGGCTATGGCTAGGAAATGCTACGGTTAGGGTTAGGATTAGGGTTTAGGGTTAGGGTTAGGGTTAGGTTTTAGAGTTAGGGTTAGTGTTAGGGTTAGTGTTTAGGGTTACGGTTAGGGATAGGGTTTGTGTTAGTGTTAGGGTTAGTGTTAGGGTTGGGGTTAGGGTTAGGGTTAGGATTATGTTTAGGGTTAGTATTATGGTTAGGGTTAGTGTTAGGGTTAGCGTTAGGGTTAGGATTAGGGGTAGGGGTAAGGGTAGGTGTTGTGGTTGTGGTTAGGGTTAGGTTTTGGGTTAGGGTTAAGGCTAGTTTTAGGGTTAGAGTTTAGGGTTTAGGTTTAGGGTTAAGGGTAGGGGTAGGGTTAGACCTAAAGATAGGGTTAGGCCTAAGGCTAGTGATAGGGGTAGGGCTAGGGCTAGACTAGGTTTAGGTTTAGGGTTAGGTTTAGTTTTTAGAGTTAGGGTTAGGCCATAAAATGATTAACTTGAGTCTTGAAGAAAGGCAGATAACCATACAAATAGTTTAATTTACATAGATTAGAGGAACAATGTTGGAGTATAGCATACTGGTTTATCAAGTAGGTTCTGAGCCCAAAAGGTGGAACCGACTTGAAGAGAGTTTGGGGTAAATGCATAGTACATTAGCATACCTTAAGATAAACATTGCCATAAGAAAAAGGCATTGGTTAACTTCAGGTGAAACCAGGTACCATTATGACAACACAGAATTTTAAGAGAAACCTCCTTTTAAATTTGTGTAGAGAAGAAAAAAAATATCACTAGTTTGTTTCTGCTGCTGCTTAAGGGAGATAAAATGTCTGACACTTGCAGGCTATTTCCTCCATTGGGAGACTTCTGGCCTTCCTGCCTGTTACCCTCTCAGTATCTCTCATTTTCTTGAAGAGATCTCTAGTCTTTCCCATTCTATTGTTTTCCTCTATTACTTTGCATTGATCGCTGAGGAAGGCTTTCTTATCTCTCCTTGCTATTCTTTGGAACTCTGCATTCAAATGAGTATATCTTTCCCTCTCTCCTTTGCTTTTCTCTTCCCTTCTTTTCACAACCATTTGTAAGGCCTCCTCAGACAGTCCTTTTGCTTTTTGGCATTTCTTTTTCTTGGGGAATAGATACAAAAATTAAATAGAAGTAGATGAAGATGACTTATATACATTAAAGATTAACTGCAAAGGGAGAAGAACAGTAGGAAAGTCAAACAAAGAAATATATAGAAAAATATAATAGGTTGAAAGAAATTTTAATTAAAATTATAAAAATAGGAAAAAAAACAGGAAGAAGAAATAAAAAGAAAAAAAGAAAAAGATAACTCCACAGAACTTCAAAAGCCCAGCATAGAGGCAGAGGTTTATAACAGCAATAAAAATTGTGACTGAGAAAACAAAGAAAAGGCTCAAAAGCTTCACTCAATTTCATACTGCCAATAAAACTGACAACCACAACAGAGGAGGGAAGGAGAGGGAACAAATCCAAAAGTATCTACAGGGTTTTAATGTCTCCTTCTATGATTGTGTTACTGTCAATTTCTGCTTTTATGTCTGTTAGTGTTTGCCTTATGAATTGAGGTGCTCCTATATAGGGTGCATAGATATATACAACCGTTATGTCTTCCTCTTGGATTTATCCCTTGATCATTAGGTAGTATCCTTCTCTATTTCTTGTAATCTTCTTTAGCTTAAGGTCTATTTTGCTACTCCATCTTTCTTTTGCTTCCCATTTGCATGGAATATATTTTTCCATCCTCTCACTTTCAGTCTATATGTGTCTTTAGGTCTGAAGTGGGTTTCTTGTAGACAGCATGTATATGGGTCTTTTTCTTTTAAATTATTTAATTGGAGGCTAATTACTTTGCAATATTGTGGTGCTATTTGCATACATTGACTTGAATCAGCCATGGGTGTACATGTGTCCCCAATCCTGAACACCCATCCCACCTCCCTCCCCATTCCATCCCTCAGGGTTTTCCCAGTGCACCTGGTCTGAGTGCCCTATTTCATGCATCAAAGTTGGACAGGTGATCTATTTGACATATCGTAATATACATATTTCAATGCTAGTCTCTCAAGTCGTCCCACACTGGCCTTCCCCCACAGACTCCAAAAGTCTGTTTTTATGTGTCTCTTTTGCTGTCTCTCATATATGATCATTGTTACCATCTTTCCCATATACATATATGGATGTGAGAGTTGGCCTGTGAAGAAAGCTGAGCACCGAAGAATTGATGCTGTTGAACTGTGGTGTTGGAGAAAACTCTTGAGAGTCCCTTGGACTGCAAGGAGATCGAACCAGTCCATTCTGAAGCAGATCAGCCTTGGGATTACTTTGGAATGAATGATGCTAAAGCTGAAACTCCAGTACTTTGGCCACCTCATGCGAAGTGTTGACTCATTGGAAAAGACTCTGATGCTGGGAGGGATTGGGGGCAGGAGGAAAAGGGGACGACAGAGGATGAGATGGCTGGATGGCATCACTGACTCGATGGATGTGAGTCTGAGTGAACTTTAGGAGTTGGTGATGGACAGGGAGGCCTGGCATGCTGCGATTCATGGGGTCACAAAGAGTCGGACACTATTAAGCGACTGAACTGACTGGCTGATTCCCTATTGGTGTTTTCCTTTCTGACTTACTTAACTCTATAAAATATGCTCCAGTTTCATCCACCTCATTAGAACTAATTCAAATTCATTCTTTTTAATTACTGAGTAATATTCTATTGTGCATATGTACCTCAGCTTCCTTATCCATTTGTCTGCCAAAGGACATCTAGGTTGCTTCCATATCTTGGCTGTTGTAAACAGTGCTGCGATGAACAATGGCGTACACATGTCTGTTTCAGTTCTAGTTTCCTCGGTGTTTATGTCATATGGCAATTCTATTTCCAGTTTTTTTAGGAATCTCCGTACTGTTCTCTGAAGTGGCTGTACTAGTTTGCATTCAGTCAAAGAACTAGTCAGTTCTTTGCATCATATGGCCAAAGCACTGAATTTTCAGCTTTAGCATCAGTCCTTCTAATATATATTCAGGACTGATTTCCCTTAGGATTGACTGGTTTGATTTCCGTGCAGATCAAGGGACTCTGCAGAGTATATTTGTGTATGAATCAATATTTATTGTGCTTATGCTGCCCTCTCATGGAGAAATAGAAGAATGCTAATGCATGTAATTTATAAAATCCAAATGTATTACTTTGTATTTACATGTGTGTGTGAATAAATATTTATGGTGTTTATGCTGCCCTTTCATGAAGAATGCTTTGAATTGAATTTATAAAATCCAGAGGCGTTCTCTCATATGTATATGTTGGTTGCTCAGTCGTGTCTGTCTGTTTGTGACACCATGGACTGCAGCACACCAGGCTTCCCTGTCCATCACCAACTCCTGGAGCTTACTCAAACTCATGTCCATTGAGTCCATCATGGCATACAACCACCTCATCATCTGTCATCCCCTTCTCCGGTGTTCAATCTTTCCCAGCTTTGCATCAGGCAGCGAAAATGTGTGGGTATGAATAAATATTTACTGTACTTTAGCTGCCTTCTCATTGAGAAATAGAACAATGCTTGAATTTAATTCATAAAATCTAAATGTATTCTCATATGTATATGTGCATATAAATATATACTGTGCATATGATGGCCTCTTGAGGAGAAACAGAAATATGCTAATGAATGTAGTTTATAAAATCCAAATAGATTCACTCATATATATGTGTGTGTGTATGCTGCTGCTGTTGCTAAGTCACTTCAGTTGTGTCCAACTCTGTGGGACCCCATAGATGGCAGTCCACCAGGCTCCCCGTCCCTGGAATTCTCCAGGCAAGAATACTGGAGTGGGTTCCCATTCCCTTCTCCAGTGCATGAAAGTGAAGTTGCTCAGCTGTGTCCGAATCTTTGAGACCACATAGACTGCAGCCAACCAGGCTCCTCTGTCCATGGGATTTTCCAGGCAAGAGTACTGGAATAGGTTGAAACTGCCTTCTCTGTATGTGTGTATGAATAAATATGTATTGTGCTTATGCTGCATCTCATGGAGAAATAGAAGAATGCTTGTGAATGTATTTATAAAATCCAGATGCATTCTTTACAGGTTGAAAATGATACTGTATAACTTTGTGAAAAATTAATAGATGCTCATAAAAGTAAATATAAAGTTGGTAGAAAAATACAAAGGAAGAACCAAATCACCCATGATCTCATTTAACATTGGCTCAGAATTCTGAGTTCTTGGGAAAGGGAAATAAAAAAATGAGGGTGTGCTACTTCTTTTAGTATAAAATCATCTTTTCTGCTATCAGAATGTTAACATAGAACTTGGTTTTGATATGTGATCTTGCTTTGGTTACTTATCTTTAAGTCTCTGCTTTTACAAAGACCTAGTAATTTCACTCCCTGTTTAGAGACTGTTTGCTTCAAGGTTGTTTTGTTTTCCCAATTTTTGCTATAATTAAAAAAAATGTTGCATGTCATGGCTATGGTAAATAGTGACGCAGTGAACATTGGGGTGCACACATGCTTTTGAATTAAGGTTTTCTCCAGGAAAATGCCCAGAGTAGGCCATATGGTGATCGTAGTTTTTGTTTTCTAAGGAGAAAGCTGCCATAGAGTTCACCATAGTGGTGGCACCAATATACATGCCCTCTGACAATGCAAGAGGGTTCCCTTTTCTCCACACCCTCTCCAAATTATTGTTTGTAGAATTTTTGATGATGGCTATTTGGACTGGTGTGAAGTAATACCTCATTGTAGTTTTGATTTGCATTTCTCTGGTAACTAGTGATGTTGAGCATCTTTTCAAATGTTTGTTGGCCATCTGTATGTCTTCTTTGGAAAAAATGTCTATTTAGATCTGCCCTTTAAAAAAAAAAATCATGGGCTACCTGTGCTGTTTGTACATTTTGGAGAATAATGCCATGATAACTAGTGAGAACTATCTGTATAGCACAGGTAACTGCCCTCAGTGCCATGTGGTGACCTAAACAGGAAGGACACTGAAAAAGGATGGTGCATACATATATATACAAATACACACATACATGCCACTGATTCCTTTGCTGTACAGCAGTAAGTAACACAACACTGTAAAGCAACTACATGTGCATATATTGTCAGCTCCATTTAAAGAAAGTTCTAGATGAGGCAAAGCTAATATTTACTGATAGAACTGAGAACAAGGGTGCATGGGGAAGGGCAGTGTGAGGAAGGGGCCCAAGAGATTTTCTAAGATGGTGAGAAAAAAGTATTGCAGTGAACATCATATATATAATTTTCGTGAAATTGCATAAATACTTCTGCCATGTAAATTCAAAACAAGGTCTTGCTAATTGGCTCCATGAGCTGATAAATTTACTAGATACTGTCAAATTGTCCTTCAGAAAGCTGCATTACGTTATGCTTTCACGACAATACATGAGCACTCATTTTCCAACCTCTCATCCTCAATTTGGAGGAAACATTTGGCATCACTGAATGCTTTCACTCACCTTTTGGCAATTTCCATGGTGAGAAATAGTATTCCATTATTGTTTTGGTTTCCATTTCTTTTATCATCAATTAGTTTTAACTTATCCTCCTTTTTTGTAATTTTTGTATTTTTTTCTGAGTAATTTTTATTTCTCTGTTCCCTTTGTTTCCATCATTTATCTTCTATTAGGTTTTTCATGTTTTCTTAACTTTTCAGCTCTGCATAAATAAGGTAAATGTATTCTTTGTCAGCCATCTTCCCAATATTTCTCAGTCGTCATTTTGTAATTCCTTGTTTATTTACCAACATAGGAATTTTTTAACAAAGTGTAACTTTCCCCCTTTTAACCTGCTGGACAAAGAAAACTTAAGTTAAAAATTTAAATAACAGGGAAAACTGCAGGGAACTAGAGGGTGTAGATTGAAAGATTGCAGGGAGGGGGTATAACTCTGAGTTCACCTGTGTGCCTTTCCACATGTACTTTTCAATAAACTCTTTACTTTACACTGTATGTGTGTGTGTGTGTGTGTGTGTGTGTGTGTGTGTGTGTATATATATATATATATATATATATATATATATATATAGAGAGAGAGAGAGAGAGAGAGAGAGAGAAGTAAGTGAAGGAGGGTAGTGCCATGCTGGGCCAAGAGGAAGCCAGGACGGTTGGGACTGGACCTGGCTTTCCAAACAGAGAAGTCAGCCATAGGCTTGGTCAGCCTTGTGAAATCAACAGGGACAGGTCTCTGAAGCTGTGATTAGAGGACTCAGGGACCCCGAGCACGTGCTCAAAGCCAAGATCACGAGGAGGGAAGCACAAGCAGGGCGATGATGCTGCCCAGTAAGCATTTCTCCCTTGGGGCAGAGGGAAGGTGATGCTACTTTTATTATGGAAAATGTAGTCTTTGGATATTGGGAAAAGAACTTGGTCAGTGCACACAGTGTGAAAAAGTAAATAAAATCCATGTTTAATTTCACTACAATTCATATTTTGTGGCTTCCTTAGTGGCTCAGTGATAAAGAACATGCCTACCAATGCAGGAGTCAGGAGTTAGAAACCTGGGTCAGGAAGACCACGTGGAGAAAGCAATGGCACCTCACTCCAATACTCTTGCCTGGAAAATCCCAGGGATGGAGGGCCCTGTTTGGCTGCACTCAATGGGTTCTCTAAGAGTCGGACATGGCTGAGCAACTTCACTTTCACTTTTCAGTTTCATGCATTGGAGAAGGAAATGGAAACCCACCCCAGTATTCTTGCCTGGAGCATCCCATGGAGAGAGGGAGCCCAGTAGACTACAGTCTATGGGGTTGCAAAAGAATCAGAAACGACTGAGGGATTGAGTACACAATATTTTAACCTTTCTCCTCTGCATCATTTTTTAGCTCATATTTTTTTCAGGACTGGGATTTAATGGGTCGTACAGCATATGTATGTTTCACTTCTTAGAGAGTCCTAAACTGTTTCCCAAAAGGGCTGTATCATTTTACATCCTCACGAGCCATGTATGAAGGCTCGATTTTCTAACTTTTCCAACACCCTGGTACCTTTAGTATTTTTGATTATGGCCATTCTAGTTGCCTTTGAAAGAAAATGTGACCAACCAGAGGAAGATACAATATATCAAACACTAAGAGTGCATGAGGAAACAGTATGTGTAATGTAATCAGAGATGTGACTAAAACTGGAAGTCTAGATGCTCAGCGAGTAAGAGACATTCTGAAGTGGATTAGAGGGGCTAAGGAGTTTTGAAAGCTATCTGTATTGTGAAGAATCAGATGCACATTAATAGGAAAGAGCATGTAATAATACAAGTGGAGAGCTCAAGGAATCATCAAGGCCCATACCCACACTCAGTGAAGAAATACATACTTTATCTCCACTTCCTTATCTATCTTTATATTTGCTCATCTCAGAATGCATCCTCCCCAAACATTCTGCCTCATTTTCAAAAGAGAAATCATGCAGTAGGCATTCCTGTGTGATAGGCTTTCTTCACTCACACAGTTTATGACCTTTGTTTCTTTAAATGATGACTGGCCATTCAGCAGAGATGAGCCTGATTTGTTGAAAGAAAAAAACAAACTTCATTAACATATGTGAAACAATGGAGGATTAATTCTGGCAGAAAAAAATACACTCATACCCAGTGGGCAGTAAAGCGATTCATTCACCATAAGTCTCCACAGCTTAGGTGTAAGAGTACTTAAAAACAGGGGAAAAACATTCTACCCCATGAGAATGTTTAGAGCAATAGTCACCAACCTTTGTGGTGCCCAGCATGGTTTCATGGGGGCAATGATTCAAATGCATTACATTTACTGTGCAGTATTATTTCTATTATTAGGACACCAGCTCCACCTCAGATCATCAGGAATTAGATCTCTTGAAGAGTTTTCCACAGTGTGCACTGATCTTGGTGTGTTGTAGACCAGGGAATGAAAAAGAGGTGGACATGACTGAACGATTGAACTGAACACAGTCAAATGTATTGGCCTATTCAATAAAACAGAAGTAAATGTTTTTCTGTAATTCCCTTGCTTTTTCTTTTCTTTTTTTCAAAATATAAATTTATTTATTTTAATTGAAGGTTAATTACTTTGTAATATTGTATTGGTTTTGCCATACTTTAACATGCGTCCGCCACAGGTATACATGTGTTCCCCATCCTGAACTCCCTTCCTCCTTCCTCCCCGTACCATTCCTTGCTTTTTCTATAATCCAATGGATGTTGGCAATTTGATCTCTGGCTCTTCTAGCCTTCATAAATCCAGCTTGAAGATCTGGATGTTCCAAGTTCACATACTGTTGAAGCCTTGCTTGGAGAATTTTGAACATTACTCTGCTGGTGTGTGAGATGAGTACAGCTGTGTAGAAGTTTGAACATTCTTTGCCATTGCCCTTCTTTGGGATTGGAACAAAAACTGACCACTGGACAGAAAAAAGTCAGTTTTCATTTAGAAGTTTGAACATTCTTTGACTCCCCTTCTTTGGGATTGGAACAAAAACTGACCACATGGCAGAAAATGGTCAGTTTTCAATAGAGTATTACTCAGTCATAAAATGGAACACATTTGAGTCAGTTCTAATGAGGTGGGTGATTCTAGAGCCTATTACAAAGTAAAGTTAGTTAGAAAGCAAAAGATATACATTGTATACTAATGCATTTATAAGGAATCTAGAAAGATGGTATTGAAGTATTTATTTGCAGGGCTGCAAGTGAGAAACAGACATAGAGAACAGAATAATGGACATGAGGAGAGGGGAGGAAGAGGGTGAGATGTATGGAGATAGTAACATGGAAACTTATATTGCCATATCTAAAACAGAAAAACAATAGGAATTCGCTTTATGTCTCAGGAAACTCAAACAGGGGATTTGTAACAACCTAAGGGGATAGGATGGGCAGGGAGATGGGAGGGACGTTCAAGAGGAAGGACATATATGTATACCTATGGCTGATTCATGCTGAAGTTTGAGAAAAAACAACACAGTTCTGTACAGCCATTACATTAAAAATTTATTCATGTTCTATTTAAAAGCCATTAAATTAACAAAGTTAGAATTATTAACTTAAAAGAAAATTAAAAAGAAATGAATTTTAAAAAAGTTGAAATGACACAAATGTCCATCAACTGGTGATAGAATAAATAAAACATGCAATGCAATATTATTTGGCCACCAAATAAATGGAGTTCTAATATAAACTATAACATGCTACAGCTCTGAAATGATTATGTTAATTAAAAGAAACCAGGCAAAAAGGCTGTATATTGCATTATTCCATTCATGTAAATGAATATGTCCCAGTTTAGGTAATTCTCTAAAGACAGAAAACAGAGTAGTGAATACCAGGGCCCAGATGAGGAGGGAAATGGAAAACGCCTGCCAACTGGAGAGTGTTTCCCACTGGAGTGATGAAATTATTCTAGAATGAGGCTGTGGTTGTGGTTATGCATGGTAAAGTCCTGGTACATGAACAACATGTCCATAAATTTAAAGTTTCTTGAAAAAAACTACTAAACTTAACTTCTATGTCCAGGAAAATCATCCTTCAAGTATAAAGGAGAAGTAGATATTATCATATGAATAAAACATTGGGACATTCATTCTCAGCAGATATCTGGTCTGTAAAAATGTTAAGTGAAGTGAAGTTGCTCAGTTGTGTTTGACTCTTTGCAACCCCGTGGACTGTAGCCTACCAGGCTTCTCCGTCCATGGGATTCTCCAGGCAAGAATGCTGGAGCAGGTTACCATTTCCTTCTCTTACACAAAATAAGATAATATTAAAGGGAAATTATGAGTTAAGAAACAGTGTCATAAAATAAATAAATGAAGGCCGAATGAAATGAAGGATTTTTCCTATTATTAATTGGTAAAATATAAATGCTTGTTTGGGCTTCTCCATCTTTACTTTTCATTGCTTATGAAGCTTCATATTTAAAGTGGGTTTCTTGTATATAAGATGTATTTCAGCTCAGTGGTAAAGTATCTGCCTGCAATGCAGGAGCCGTAGCAGATGCGAGTTCCATCTCTGGGTCAGGAAGTTCCCCTGGAGGAGAACAATGCAACTCATTCCAATATTCTTGCCTGGAGAATCCCCATAGACAGAGGAGCCTGGTGGGCTTTCAGTCAGTGGGGTGACAACCAGTTGGATACGACTGAACAATTAAACAACAACAGACACACATTCCAAACAGAAACTCTGAAGATGATACAAATTGATGAGAAAATCCTGAGCCTAAAGAAAGCGAAAGAGAAAGCCTAGACACTAGAGATGAATTATAAAAGGTTTTAGGCATTAAAAGTTTTTCAACAGTAGTGTAGGCAGTGTGTTCAACACAGGAGAGAGGAGTAATTTTTATTTTATTTTTTAATTAAATTTATTTTTTTAATTACAATACTGTATTTGTTTTGCCATACATTGACACGAATCAGCCATAGGTGAACACAATCGCCCAATGCTGAAGCCCCCTCCCACCTCCCACCCCACATCCTCTACCTGAATCATCCTGTGCATCAGCCCCATGCATCCTGCATCCTACACCAAACATAGATTAGCGCTTCGTTTCTTACAGGAAAATACACATGCTTCACTGCCATTCTCCCAAACCATCCCACCCTTTCCCTCTCCCTCAGAGTCCAAAAGTCTACTCTATACCTCTGTGTCTCTTGTTGTCTCACATATAGGGTCATCATTGCTGTCTTCTAAATTCCATATATATGTGTCAGTATACTGTATCGGTGTTTTTCTTTCTGGCTTACTTCACTCTGTATAATCGGTTCCAATTTCATCCATCTCATTAGAACTGAGTCAAATTTATTCTTTTTAAGGGCTGAGTAGTATTCCATAGTGTATATGAACCACAGCTTTCTTATCCATTCATCTGCTGATGGACATCTAGGTTGCTTCTATGTCCTGGCTATTATAAACAGCGCTGCAATGAACATTGGGGTACATGTGTCTCTTTCAATTCTGGTTTCCTCAGTGTGTATGCCCAGCAGTGGGATTGCTGGGTCATAAGGCAGTTCTATTTGCAATTTTTAAAGGAATCTCCACACTGTTTTCCATAATGGCTGTACTAGTTTGCATTCCCACCAGCAGTGTAAGAGGGTTCCCTTTTCTCCACACCCTCTCCAGCATTTATTGCTTGTAGACTTTTGGATCGCAGCCATTCTGACTGGTGTGAAATGATACCTCATTGTGGTCTTGATTTGCATTTCTCTGATAATGAGTGATGTTGAGCATCTTTTCATGTGTTTGTTAGCCATCCGTATGTCTTCTTTGGAGAAATGCCTATTTAGTTCTTTGGCCCATTTTTTTATTGGATCATTTATTTTTCTGGAGTTGAGCTGCATAAGTTGCTTATATATCTTTGAGATTAGTTGTCTGTCAGTTGTTTCATTTGCTATTGTTTTCTCCCATTCAGAAGGCTGTCTTTTCACCTTGCTTATAGTTTCCTTTGTTGTGCAGAAGCTTTTAATTTTAATTAGATCCCATTTGTTTATCTTTGCTTTCATTTCCAGTATACTGGGAGATGGATCATAGAGGATCCTGCTGTGATTTATGTCGGAGAATGTTTTGCCTATGTTCTCCTCTAGGAGTTTTATAGTTTCTGGTCTTACATTTAGATCTTTAATCCATTTTGAGTTTATTTTTGTGTATGGTGTTAGAGAGGGGTCTAATTTCATTCTTTTACAAGTGGTTGACCAGTTTTCCCAGCACCACCTGTTAAAGAGACTGTCTTTACTCCATTGTATATTCTTGCCTCCTTTGTCGAAGATAAGGTGTCCATAGGTATGTGGGTTAATCTCAGGGCTTTCGATTTTGTTCCATTGATCTATATTTCTGTCTTTGTGCCAGTACCATACTGTCTTAATGACTGTGGCTTTGTAGTAGAGGCCGAAGTCAGGCAAGTTGATTCCTCCAGTTCCATTTTTCTTTCTCAAGATTGCTTTGGCTATTCGAGGTTTTTTGTATTTCCATACAAATCTTGAGATTATTTGATCTAGTTCTGAGAAAAATACTGCTGGTAGCTTGATGGGAATTGCATTGAATCTGTAGATTGCTTTGGGTAGTATACTCATTTTCACTATATTGATTCTTCCAACCCATGAGCATGGTATATTCCTCCATCTATTAGTGTCTTCTTTGATTTCTTTCATCAGTGTTTTATAGTTTTCGATATATAGGTCTTTAGTTTCTTTAGGTAGGAATATTCCTAAGTATTTTATTCTTTTCGTTGCAATGGTGAATGGAATTGTTTCCTTAACTTCTTTTTCTACTTTCTCATTATTAGTGTATAGGAATGCAAGGGATTTCTGAGTGCTGATTTTATATCCTGCAACTTTACTATATTCATTGATTAGCTCTAGTAGTTTTCTGGTCGAGTCTTTAGGATTTTCTATGTAGAGGATCATGTCATCTGCAAACAGTGAGAGTTTTACTTCTTCTTTTCCAATTTGGATTCCTTGTATTTCTTTTTCTGCTCTGATTGCTGTGGCCAAAACTTCCAGTACGATGTTGAAGAGTAGTGGTGAAAGTGGACACCCTTGTCTTGTTCCTGACTTTAGGGGAAATGGTTTCAATTTTTCGCCATTGAGGATAATGTTAGCTGTGGGTTTGTCATATATAGCTTTTATTATGTTGAGGTATGTTCCTTCTATTCCTGCTTTCTGGAGAGTTTTTATCATAAATGGATGCTGAATTTTGTCAAAGGCTTTTTCTGCATCTCTTGAGATAATCATATGATTTTTATTTCTCAGTTTGTTAATGTGATGAATTACATTGATTGACTTGCGGATATTGAAGAATCCTTGCATCCCTGGGATAAAGCCCACTTGGTCATGGTGTATGATCTTTTTAATGTGTTGCTGGATTCTGATTGCTAGGATTTTGTTGAGGATTTTTGCATCTATGTTCATCAGTGATATTGGCCTGTAGTTTTCTTTTTTGTGGTGTCTTTGTCAGGTTTTGGTATTAGGGTGATGGTGGCCTCATAGAATGAGTTTGGCAGTTTACCTTCCTCTGCAATTTTCTGGAATAGCTTCAGTAAGATAGGTGTTAGCTCTTCTCGAAATTTTTGGTAGAATTCAGCTGTGAAGCCGTCTGGACCTGGGCTTTTGTTTGCTGGAAGATTTCTGATTACAGTTTCAATTTCTGTGCTTGTGATGGGTCTGTTAAGATTTTCTATTTCTTCCTGGCTCAGTTTTGGAAAGTTGTACTTTTCTAAGAATTTGTCCATTTCTTCCAAGTTGTCCATTTTATTGGCATATAATTGCTGATAGTAGTCTCTTATGATTCTTTGTATTTCTGTGTTGTCTGTCGTGATCTCTCCATTTTCATTTCTAATTTTGTTGATTTGATTTTTTTCTCTTTGTTTCTTGATGAGTCTGGCTAATGGTTTGTCAATTTTATTTATCCTTTCAAAGAACCAGCTTTTTGTTTTGTTGATTTTTGCTATGGTCTCTTTTGTTTCTTTTGCATTTATTTCTGCCCTAATTTTTAGGATTTCTTTCCTTCTACTAACTCTGGGGTTCTCTATTTCTTTCTTCTCTAGTTGCTTTAGGTGTAGAGTTAGGTTATTTATTTGACTTTTTTCTTGTTTCTTGAGGTATGCCTGTATTGCTATGAACTTTCCTCTTAGGACTGCTTTTATAGTGTCCCAAAGGTTCTGTGTAGTTGTGTTTTCATTTTCATTTGTTTCGATGCATATTTTGATTTCTTTTTGATTTCTTCTGTGATTTGTTGATTATTCAGTAGGGTGTTGTTCAGCCTCCAAATGTTGGAATTTTTAACAGTTTTTCTCCTATAATTGAGATCTAACCTTAGTGCATTATGGTCAGAGAAGATGCTTGGAATAATTTCAGTTTTTTTGAATTTATCAAGGTTAGATTTATGACCCAGAATGTGATCTATTCTGGAGAAGGTTCCGTGTGCACTTGAGTAAAAGGTGAAATTCATTGTTTTGGGGTGAAATGTCCTATAGATATCAATTAGGTCTAACTGGTCTATTGTATCGTTTAACGTTTGCGTTTCTTTGTTAATTTTCTGTTTAGTTGATCTGTCCATAGGTGTGAGTGGGGTATTAAAGTCTCCCACTATTATTGTGTTATTATTAATTTCCCCTTTCATGCTTGTTAGCAATTGTCTTACATATTGCGGTGCTCCTATGTTGGGTGCATATATATTTATAATTGTTATATCTTCTTCTTGGATCGATCCTTTAATCATTATGTAGTGGCCTTCTTTGTCCCTTTTCACAGCCTTTGTTTTAAAGGCTATTTTATCGGATATGAGTATTGCTACTCCTGCTTTCTTTTGGTCTTTATTTGCATGGAATATCTTTTTCCAGCCCTTCACTTTTAGTCTGTATGTGTCCGTTGTTTTGAGGTGGGTCTCTTGTAGGCAGCATATATAGGGATCTTGTTTTTGTATCCATTCAGCTAGTCTTTGCCTTTTGGTTGGGGCATTCAACCCATTTACATTTAAGGTAATTATTGATAAGTATGCTCCTGTTGCCATTTACTTTATTGTTTTGGGTTCGGGTTTATACGTCCTTTTTGTGTTTCCTTTCTAAAGTCTATCCTTTAGTATTTGTTGGAGAGCTGGTTTGGTGGTGCTGAATTCTCTCAGCTTTTGCTTGTCTGGAAAGCTTTTGATTTCTCCTTCGTATTTGAATGAGATCCTTGCTGGGTACAGTAATCTTGGCTGAAGGTTATTATCTTTCATCACTTTAAGTATGTCTTGCCATTCCCTCCTGGCCTGAAGAGTTTCTATTGAAAGATCTGCAGTTATTCTTATGGGGATCCCCTTGTGTGTTATTTGTTGTTTTTCCCTTGCTGCTTTTAGTAATTGTTCTTTGTGTTTGGTCTTTGTTAGTTTGATTAAAATATGTCTTGGGGTGTTTCGCCTTGGGTTTATCCTGTTTGGCACTCTCTGGGTTTCTTGGACTTGGGTGATTATTTCCTTCCCCATTTTAGGGAAGTTTTCAACTATTATCTCCTCAAGTATTTTCTCATGGTCTTTCTTTTTGTCTTCTTCTTCTGGGACTCCTATAATTCGAATGTTGGAGCGTTTCATATTGTCTTGGAGGTCTCTGAGGTTGTCCTCATTTCTTTTAATTCGTCTTTCTTTTTCCCTCGCTGATTCATTTATTTCTACCATTCTATCTTCTATTTCACTAATCCTATCTTCTGCCTCCGATATTCTACTATTTGTAGCCTCCAGAGTGTTTCTGATCTCATTTATTGCATTATTCATTATATGTTGACTCTTTTTATTTCTTCTAGGTCCTTGTTAAACCTTTCTTGCATCTTCTCAATCCTTGACCCCAGGCTATTTATCTGTGATTCCATTTTGATTTCAAGATTTTGGATCATTTTCACTATCATTATTCGGAATTCTTTCTCAGGTAGATTCCCTATCTCTTCCTCTTTTGGTGGGCATGTCTCCTGTTCCTTTACCTGCTGGGAATTCCTCTGTCTCTTCATCCTGGTTATATTGCTGCGTTTGGGGTGGCTTTTCTATATTCTGGGAATTTGTGGAGTTCTCTTTATTATAGAGTTTCCTCTCTGTGTTTGGTGTTATATCACTGGTTTGTCAAAGTTTCTTGATCAGGGAGGCTTGTGTTGGAATTCTGGTGGGTGGATCTGGATTTCCTCTCTCTGGAGTGTTGTGACGTGTGAAGTAATGGGTTATGAGACGTCAATGGTTTTGGAGTATTTTGAGTTGCCTATGTATTGAAGCTCAGGGGCTTGTTCTTGTGTTGCTGGAGAATATGCGTGGTATGTCTTGCTCTGGAGCTTGTTGGCCCTTGGGCAGTGCTCAGTTTTAGTATAGGTATGAAGGCGTTTGATGAGCTCTAATTGGATAATGTTCCCTGTGTTCAGGAATTCTTTGTTGCTCACAGGATTTGGAATTACGCCTCCTGATTCTGGTTTTCAGATTTATTTTTAGAATAGCCTCATGATTTCTCCATCTATTCAGCACTAATGTTAAAACATCTAGGTTAATGATGATAGGTTTCTCCACCTTGAGGGTCGTCCCTAGAGGATAGGTGGGTTACTTGGAGGAGAGAAGAGGGAGGGAGTAGTTAGAGGTGAGTGGAATGGGATGAGTTGGAATCAAAAGAGGGAAAAGGAAGTTAGCCCGTAGCCACTTTCTTGTGTGTGCTCCGAAGTCTGGACCGCTCAGAGGTGGTCACAGAGTTATACTTGGAAGAGGAGAGGAAGGAAGTAGATAGAGGTGGTCAGGAGGATAAAAGAGGGAGATGGGAAGGAGGGATACAGATCCGGTCAGTGACCAGTTCCCTTAGAGTTCTCCTCCTTCTGGAACGCTCAGAGGTTCATAGCGTTGGGTAGAGAGGGGGGGGGTGAGGGAGGAGACAAAAGCCACCTGGTGGGGAAAAGAGAGATTCCAGAGGTGGAGAGAGTGGTTAAGCCAGTAGTCTTGCACTCATGTAAAACTGAGTATTGAGGATTAGGTTTTTAAAAGTACAAAATTGGCAACAAATACCAAAATGCCAAGATTAAAAACTGGAGTATAGATTGGATTTTCAAAGATAGATTATTGAAGTGAAGAAGAATGAGGAGAGAGGCATTTAAAAAAAAATAGAGAAAAAAAAAAAAAAAGTAAAATATAATAAAAGATTCCAGAATTATTAAAAGACAACTTCCTTCACCATTAAGACTACATACGGTGTTTGCTTAAATGATAGGGTTTCTTTTTTTTTTTTTTTGAATATTAGGTTATAAAAATAATAACTAGAAATATAGAAGGCTTAAAATTTAAGGAAGTTTAGGGGGAAAAGGATGAAAAAGAAAGGATAAACAAATTTAAAAAGGAAAAAAATAATTTTTAAAGAAAGAAAAAAATTCTTAAAAAAAAAATCACGCTTCCACATCACCCCCCCGCCAAAAAAAAAATTTTTTTTTGATCATAAAAGTAGAGACGGCGTATCTGTCGCTTTCTCTGTCGTTGAGGACTGTGTGGGGACGCTACCAAGGTAGTTCCCTCTGTTTGCCTTCCTCTGTTTGCTGGTCTCTTCCGTGTCTGATTTCTGTCTTGCCACAGGGAGGGTGGTGGTGAACTCTGCACTGGGCTTTCCCCTTCCCAATCCGCGGGATAACCGTGTGGGGCCTGGCCTATGTTTCATGCAATTCCCTGGTTTTAGCCGCTCAGGATTGGCGCTCAGGAAGTCCCCTCCGGGTGCCGGGTTTGGTCCCAAGTCCGAGTGGCTAGGGAGTTTGGCGCAGACTATTGTTGCATCTTCTGGGCTTTGCGGGTCGCTCAATTTTCTGGGATCTCCGCCGGGGCTTTTTTTTCAGGCAGATGATGACCACTCAGATACCCCCAGAAGTCTCATCAAAGAGGCCCGCTTGCAATTTGGTAGGTAATGACTCTCTTGAGCTGCGACTGCCCTCTTCCAGCGCTTCAGGCTCTGGCTGCCTGTCGCCGGTGGGGGATGGTCTGCAGTCGGCTATTTCCAATCCGTCCCCTTTGTTCTGTGCGTGGGCCTGTCAGTGCCTTATGTTCGAGCGTTTCGCGTGTTAGTTATCTCCCAGTCTCGTTTGCTAGTCCGGGATAATTCGTTCTATCCACGCGCGGACCCGATTCTGGCCCCGTTACGCCCGATTCTCGAGAAAAGCCCTGCAGCCTACGTCTCCCACGGCCCAATTCTTAGAGAGCACTGTCGCGGGCGCGCTCCTCCCTGCCCAACCCAGAGTAATTTTTAATACTCACTCAAGAGAACAAATTTCTAGTTGCAATCATAAATTAAAGGAAACAATGTCCAGAAAATAAACATAGTATAAAATCTATTGATCATTTTATCTAATTATGACTGTAAACGTGTAAGGGAATTTTTAAGAAAAAACATCTGCAAAAGATACAGTTTAAACTGCTTCAAATAAGGCGATTTTCTTTGGTCCATACTTTAAAAATAACTGACAATTAAGAATACATTTCACTTTAAAATATTTTTCAAATTCAGCAAGACATTTTATGTTACAAGACAAGAAGATTTTGTACTTTTCAAGTTAAAAAGAAAGTACCTTGCATGAATACTTTGACATATTTAGACATTTAACCACATTATATGTTTTTACCTTAACAATCTTTGTGGTATTTAGAATCAACTGTTTGAATGTGGGGTGTGTATTAGTATGTTCCCTCAGGGACTGCAGACTGTGCAGGAAGAGGTGCCAAGGCCTTTCAAACCATGAAGAATTATCTGTTTAATGGAACAGTGGTAACCATGGAAACCTGTGTTGGTGCCAATTGTTTAAAAGGGGCTTATCTTAATTAACTGCCTCATAGAAGATAATGAATTTTTAATGATAATTACTAAAACTGTGGCCCTATGAAAATGTAGGTATATATGTATAAACATACATACACATATGTGTGTGTGTGTGTGTGTGTGATAATAAACTCTGTACCTTGTAAATTATATATCAAATACTAAAACCTGACATTAGTGACAAGAAACTTTACAAATTTTAACCAACAAAATTTGGTTTTGGAGAGGAAAAGTGCTTAATTAGTGCCTTTATTTTAGAATACTGGAGTATGGAGATGCTAATAAAAGGAGAACCAACTTTTACTGGGTTTTATTCTTGTAACAAAACTCTTTGTGGGCAATGCCCCCACATTGTCTGCACTGGTGTGGGCCACTCCCCCTGGCCCGCCTGTGGGAGCCCACTGCTCCATTCTAAATTCCTTCGTTAAAAAGAGCCTAATCAGTATTGGCGTTGTGACCTGCAAAAACGCCATTCTTTTCCTTCCTTTCTTCCCTCCTTTCTTCCCCATCTTTCTTTCCTTTTCTTTCTTCTTATACAATTGTTGAAGTTGTTTTACATTTATAGTTATTACAGAGTGCTGGGCCTATTCCCCATGTTGTACAATACATCGTTGAGCTCATTCTTGCACTCATCTTACCACGGTATGCTTCTCACTCCCCCACCTCTGTATTGCCCCTACCTCTTCCTCTCCCCGCTAGTAACCAGTAGATTGTTCTCTATATCTCTGAGCCTCCATTTTTGTTATATTCTCTACTTGGAGGTGTCTTTCGATGCTACACGTGATATCATAAAGTATTTGTCTATCACTGATTGTGTTATTTTACTTAATATTATACGTTCCATGTTGCTGCAAATGTCAATATTCCATTCTTTTTATGGGCACCTTCTTTCTATGCCTTTTTAGCAAATGGCACTGCCACCCCACACATGACACAGCTCCCCAGCTAAGTTTCCATCTCTGCACTCACACAGTGAAACACAAAGTCCTCTTCCACTTCTACCACAGGAAGCATATCCTTGAAGCTGAGTCTGCAATTTTCTCCCCCTACTTTCTGGATAACTGGACCTTCTGGTCCCATCTCCAATACCAAAGCACCCATCTCCCTCCCTCTTCACTCATTTTTGCCTGCCCTGCGCTTTCTGCCCCTCCCCCACTCTCACAGAACTAAGAGACAAACATAATTTCACATCAGGTTGATTTTATTTTCAATATGAATGTATGCAGTTGGTATAATGGTCACATCTGACTGTTGGCCAGTACTCGGAGGCAAGACCCTTGAAGATTTATGAAGTACCCCTTGGGGACTGCAAGCTGTGCAGGAAGTGATCTCAAGGCCTTGAAAACCATTAAGGGTGTTCTGTGGAATCGAGCAATGGTAACCGTGGCAACCTGCATTTCTAACAATTGTTTAACAGGGTCTTCTTTTAGTGAATGCCCTCATAGAAGACAATGAATTTTTAAAAATAACTACTAAAACTGTGGCAGTATGAATTTTATATATATATATATAGATATAGATATATACACAAATATATATATGCACATATATATATATACACACACATACACACATATGTGTGTGCGTTTGTATATATGTACACTGAAACTTTGTACCTTGTGGATAATATATAAAATATTAAAACCTGACATATATGACAACAAACGTTTAAAACAGAAATCAACAGAATTTGGTTTTGCAGAGGAAAAGTATTTAATTACATACATTATTTTAGAACAGTGGAGTATGGAGATGGTAATCAAAGCAGAACCAGCGTTTACTTGGCATATTCTTGTAATAAAACTCTTCGTTAGCAATGCCCCCCAGTATTGCCTGCACGGGATGTGCACTACTCCCTTTGCCCCACATGAGGGAGCACACTGCCTGTTCTAAATTCCTTTCTCCAAATAAGACATACAGAAGGCTAACAATCACATGAAAAATGCTCAACATCACTCATTATGATAAGAATGCAAATCAAACCCACACAATATACCATCTCATGCTGGTCAGGATGGCTGCTATCCAAAAATCTGAATCAATAAATGCTGGAGAGCTTGTGGAGAAAAGGGAACCATCTTACCCTGTTGGTGGGAATGCAAACCAGTACTGCCACTATGAAGAACAGTGTGGGGATTCCTTAAAAACCGGGAAATAGAACTGCCATATGACCCAGCAATCCCACAGCTGGGCATACACACTGGGGAAACCAGAACTGAAAGAGACACATGTACCACAATGTTCATCACAACACTGCTGACAATAGCCAGGACATGGAAGCAACCAGTGGTACATATACACAATGGAATATTACCAAGCCATTAAAAAGAATGCATTTGAATCAGTTCTAATGAGGTGGATGAACCTGGAGCCTATTATCTAGAGTGAAGTAAGTCAGAAAGAAAAACACCAATACAGTATACTAACACATATATATGGAATTTAGAAATATGGTAACAATAACCCTGTATGCAAGACAGCAAAAGAGACACCGATGTATAGATCAGTCTTTTGGACTCTGTGGGAGAAGGCGAGGGTGGAATGATCTGAGAGAATAGCATGGAAACATTGCTGGGGGCCAGCGTGAGGAACTCCGCCCATGGCAAAGGTCATGAGGAAGGAGGCTTCGGAATACACAAAGGCATGATCAAGCCTCTGGAATCCCCCTGTTCCCGAGAATCTACCCCAAAACCAGAGTGTGTTTTGCCTCTTACCTACAGCTTTGACTTTCAGGGTGCTCTCTCCCCAAACCGTTTCTCTCGGAGAAGGTGTAAACGTGCACCTCCAAGGCAATAAAAATTCCTGCACCTCCAATAAAAAATGTGCATCTCCAATGAAAATAAAAATTTTCTTTGATAAATGTTAATCAACCAAAAAACTCATTTTCTTTGAAGTGTTTTTTTTTTATCTGCAGCACCCTCAAAGTACTAAATAAAGTTACATTCTTACAGACCAAAGGTGCAGTGAGTTACAACAAAGAAAGTGCTTTACTCAAAGATCTAATGTTTCTAATGCCAGCGCTACTACCTGTTTTTTCTATATACCAACTATATCAACAAATAAATGATATGAAAACTTGGCAGCAAGTATTGGCTCAACAATGAAACCCTTAACCAGTTTTATTCTAATGATTTTTAAATCCTCAAAAGGCTCTACATCACTTGAATGTTTTAAGCTTTCTGTGCTTCTCTCAGTTGGGAGGCTGTAATCAATCACATGTGTATTTGAAAAAGTTCAGATAAACCTGTCAGGCAAGTTAGAAAGCTATCAGAAGGGTTTGACTAGAAACACTCCATTATGCCCAGGATACTTATTAACTAGAGCTCTAAGTTAATTTTTTTAGAGAAAGGTGGTCGGGGACCACCCTCCATTGTTAACAGAGGAGTTAGTGAAAAATAGCAGGACAGGCAAATTCTGGTTTTGGGGTAGATGCGTGAGAAGGTCGAGGGGCTCCCTCGAGTCCTGACTTGTGTTTGCCTGTCAGGCCACTTCCTCATGACCGTTGTCATCGGTGGGATCTCCCATGATGGCTCCCCACACTCTGGGACCTCCTCTGGTCCGTACTGATATATCTCTTCGTTCACCTTGGAGCACTGGCTACAGAGCTATGAACCACTGACTTTTTTTAAGTTTCCTTGTGGTGGGCGAATGGGGAGCAATTCAGATGTTTTGGGGGAAAATGTGGCATTTATCATCCTCAAAATTACCGAGGTCGCCTAGAGAAAACAAGAGAGTGGTAGAGAATGGCATTGGTTTGGGAAGAGAGTGAAGGTGGATGGGAACAACAGCTTCAGGAGAAAGGGTGTGGGCAGAGAAGGGTTATGTGCCAGGCAAGGACAGGGGAGGGGGTCTTCTGGGGGTGGGGTCAATGGGCAAGAGGAGATCAGGTGGGTTCAGCTCACCTTGACATGTCTTTTGGCCTCAATTGAGAGGAGGTCTTCATCTTTTTGTCCCAAGTAAGAGGAGGCAGGTGTTTCATAAGTGTTCTGGAGCCTCATGGCTTGCCAGTCACCTTAGCCATTTTGAGCCCTCCCAGTGGTCTGTTCCAGAGCCCCTGAGAACCCCTATATATACCCCTCCCCAGAGAGACACACCCTCATGCTTTATGAGGTCAGCAAGTTTCTTCCCCAGCCAGTGGTGTCCCTGGGTGAGCCTTGGCATTACAAAGCCTCATCCTGACTCCTCTAGCGGAGAATGGGGAACAATTCAGACGTTTTGGTGGGGGAAAATAGGCATTTATTATTCCCCTAAAGATGCCTCCAAACTCACCTGCCATCCTCATCTCTCTAAGTCAACTCTGATGGGTCATATGGCCGGGAGAGTTTGTCTCCTCCAAACTTTGTCTGTTATATCAATTTACAACTGTGAAAGTGTAAGGGAATTTTAAAAAAAATCTACGAAAGATACAGCTTAAGCAGCCCCAGTTAGCATAGGTTTATTTTCTTTGTTCCATAGTCTCAAAATAACTGATAATGAAGAATGAATTTCATTTAAAACCTATTTTTCAAATTCAGAAAGATATTTTATGTTCAAATATAAGAAAATTTTGTTCTTTTAAAGCTAAAACAGTTTGTACCTTGCAGTGCATTCTTTGCTTCACTGATTTAGACCTAAATAAAAGCACATTGTGTGTCTTTTCCTTGACAATTTTTGAGGTATCACTGTGTATTTAGAATCAACTGTTGGAACGTTGGGTGTGTATAAGTACATCCCCTTGGGGACTGCAGGCTGTGCAGGAAGTTATCTCAAGGCCTTGAAAACCAATAAGAGTGCTCTGTGGAATGGAGCAATGGTAACCGTGGGAATCTGCATTGGTAACAATAGTTTAACAGGGTTTTCTCTTAATGAATTCCCTCATAGAAGGCAATAAATTTTTAAAAATAATTACTAAAACTGTGGCTGTATAAATTTATATATATATATACACATACACACACACACACACACACACACACACACATATACACATATGTGTGTGCGTTTGTATATATGTACACTGAAACTTTATACCTTGTACATAATATATAAAATATTAAAACCTGACATATATGACAACAAGCATTTAAAATAGAATCCAACAGAATTTGGTTTTGCAGAGGAAAAGTATATAATTACTGACATTATTTTATAATACTGGAGTATGGAGATGGTAATCAAAACAGAACCAGCATTTACTTGGTATTATTCTTGTAATAAAACTCTGTTGGCAATGCCCTTCAGTATTGCCTGCACGGGATGTGTGCTACTCCCCCTGCCCCACATGTGGGAGCCCACTGCTCCATTCTAAATTCCTTTCTCCAAAGAAGACATACAGATGGCTAACAAACACATGAAAATATGCTCAACATCACTCATTATCAGAGGAATGCAAATCAGTAACACAATGAAGGACCATCTCATGCTGGTCAGGATGGCTGCTGTTTAAAAATCTCAAGCAATAAATGCTGGAGAGGATGTGGAAAAAAAAGGGAACAGTCTTACACTGTTGGTGTGAATGCAAACTAGTACAGCTACTATGGAGAAAAGTATGGAGATTCCTTAAAAACCAGGAAATAGAACTGCCATGTGACCCTGTAATCCCACAGCTGGGCATACACACTGGGGAAACCAGAACTGAAAAAGACACATGTACCACAATGTTCATCACAGCACTGTTTACAATAGCCAGGACATGAAAGCAACCAGTGGTGCATACACACAATGGAATATTACCAAGCCATTAAAAAGAATGCATTTGAATCAGTTCTAATGAGGTGGATGAACCTGGAGCCTATTATCTAGAGTGAAGTAAGTCAGAAAGAAAAACACCAATACAGTATACTAACGCATATATATGGAATTTAGAAATATGGTAATGATAACCCTGTATGCAAGACAGCAAAAGAGACACAGATGTACATATCAGTCTTTTGGACTCTGTGGGAGAAGGCGAGGGTGGAATGATGTGAGAGAATAGCATGGAAACATGTATATTATCATACGTGAAACAGATACCCAGTCTAGGTTCGATGCATGGAACAGTGTGCTCAGGGCTGGTGCACTTGGATGACCCAGAGGGATGGGATGGGGAGGGAGGTGGGAGGGGATTCAGGATGGAGAACATATGTACACCCATGGCGGATACATGTCACGTATGGCAAAAACCACTACAGCATTGTAAAGTAACTACCCTCCAATTAAAATAAATACAATTTAAAATATAAACTAAATTCCATTGCTAAAAAGGCCCTAATCAATCTTGGCTTTTGACCTCCAAAAACACCATTTTCCTTCCTTTCTTCCCTCCTTCCTCCTCTCTCTTTCTTTCCTTTTCTTTCTTATTATACAATTGTTAAATTTTGCTTTCCATATATAATTATTACAGAGTACTGGCTCTATTCCCCATGTTGTACAGTACATCCTTGAGCTCATCTTTCAAATAACATGGTGTGCCTCCCACTCCCCATCTATGTATTGACCCTGCTTACCCGCCCTGCTGTTAACCAGTAGATTGTTCTCTATATATGTGAGCCTCCATTTTTGTTATATTCTCTACTTTGTAGTGTTTTTAGATTCTATAAGTGATGTCATACCGTATTCATCTAACTCTGTTTGTGTTATTTTACTTAATAGTATACCTTCCATGTTTTTGCAAATGTCAATATTCCATTCTTCTTATGAGGTACCTTCTTTCTATGCCTTTTCACAAATGGCACTGCCACCCCACACATGACATGGGCTCCCCAGCTAAGTTTCCATCTCTGCACTCACACAGAGAAACATCAAGTCCTCTTTCTTTTCTCCCATAAAAATACATCCTGTAGTTTCAGGCGAGTGACATGCCACTCCCCAGGACACACTAGACAGGCATACATCAGGAGTGGTCAGAAACAAATCCTCCATTTTGGGGGTTAGAACAAGGGTCCCAGAGGACTATGGAGAACCCAGAGGGATAAACTCATTGGATGGTAAAGCAGGGGCTGGCGATATCAGTGTGGCAGCTGGGCAAGTGGGAGTACCGAGATGCAGAGGACTAGCGATGCCAAAGCTGTATTCC
The DNA here is from genome assembly GCA_917880005.1 of Nanger dama. Taxonomy (NCBI): domain Eukaryota; kingdom Metazoa; phylum Chordata; class Mammalia; order Artiodactyla; family Bovidae; genus Nanger; species Nanger dama. The sequence goes on along the minus strand of CAKJTW010000272.1, from coordinate 553 downwards.
TTAACGACCTCTCTGTGCCTGAGACGTCCTCTCAGGTCCACTGCTTCTGTGAGAATGGATGCAGTGCTCCCAGCCTCAGGCTAGTCACCATAAGCTTGAATTTGCTCAACTGGTTGTTGGAACACAACTCTCCAGGATGAAACAGGATTGCTGAGGGAGGTGCCTTTGGGCCTCCCAAAATGGACGAGTCATTTTGGGGTTCTTGTCTGCCCAGGGAGGGCTTTGGGCCTGGTCAGTCCCATGCTGACCTCCCGCATGTGGCCAGCAGATCAGTAGGTCCTCCCATGAGACATAAGTGACAAGACACAGAGCTTGTGAGGGGATCATGCATGAGTCCTGAAGGCAGATCCAAATAGAGGCCAGGACCCTCTCCTCTCTCAGGTGGGGAAGCTCAGGCTTATGCAGCCTAGATGCAGAGTCTGTGGGATTCAGGTCATGTTGGTAGTAGGAGACAGGTTGAGACTGGAGGCTTGCGGGCTTCATATGTCCTAGGCTCATTCAGAGAAGTTCTGTTTACAGCGTGCGAGACCCAGGTGACCCTCACAGAGGCAGG